>QMFG01002609.1:11321-28481 GCA_003314545.1 Ramaria sp. MG151
CTTCAGAACTTCTACCTTAAGTACATGTTACCTAGTTATTATAATCTGAAAAAGAAACACAATAACAAGTGTGTTATTTTAATACTAAAATACTAAAACAGAAACCTTTTTGTTTCAAACAAAAAAGGTGGTGACCCAACTTCTCAGCCTTACGCTGAATTGCTGCTTATACCAAGACATAGTGGATTATTTACCTATATGAAAAGAGTGTACTATCACGACATAGCATTTCCTTTTTCTCGTATCCTTTAATCCCTGCATAGACAGTTCTTCTGTACACATCTAGATAGTTTTAAACCTCTGTTCCACCCATGTTCTAGTTCATTTGCAACTACTTTCACATTAGTTAGTGTTTCCTTGCATCCTTGTCTACTAGTCCAAAACTCCTGTACATCTAGCTAGTAGTCTCGAGCCAGAAAATCACTTTAGCCAAGTCCCATCAGATCCAACCACTGACTCTCAGCCCACTTTGGCATAGGACCCCAAACCTCAGTTGAAATAAGAACCATTCTCTCTCCTCTCTTGCATTCCATCTTTCATTATTTTCATTTTTATTCTTATTTAGACCTGTGAACTAATAGATTCTGATGCTTCCGACTTTGGGAGTAAGACTGTGCATTATAACCTTTGGACCCAAGGCAATTAGGTAAGTGTTCTCACCTGCATATCTTATTGATTGAGCCTGGCTGTGATGGTGAACCATTATACTAGTTGCTCCCAGACTCATACCAGTCTTTCCAAGAGCATGATTTGTTTATTTTATATCCATTTCCCATCTCTATCTACAGTGAATGACTAAATGAAAGGTATGGCGCGCCGGGAGGCGATTCAGTCCGATCTAGACCGTATCACTAGTGTTTGATTGGGTATGTTGTTTAACAAGATCTGGAGTCATGTACTTCATGTACTGCTTGATAGATCTCCCAAGTATCATTTTGCCATTTCAAGCGCTTCTACACGACCGGAAAGAGTGCCAAGATCATAGCGTTTGTTTGTTTGGGGGAGGGGTGTCATGTAGATTCTGTGCGCTGGGGTGACTACAAATGTTCTGATCCTGGGACATCCGCGGGTCCGAAGGTGGCGTGTTAACGTGGCGATGAGCGCCGACTCGAAAAGCGAACGGCTATAAGCTTGAAGCGACGGAGTTGTCAACTAATAATCTTTGCCACCGCCGCAATGTAACTAGCACTCGAAGTGCTATGATTGCTTTTTTTTAGGATCTTGAATTGGTTAACCGGGGGGGGAGGGGACGTTGTTCTACATTCACTGATTGCTGATTGGGAGACAAATCAAAGATTCAAAGATTATCGGCTGCTACTGTTGTGATTGGGTGATCCGATATTCCTTTCCGTTAAATTTGATTTCTAATTTATATTTCATCATGTTGCTTTCGCGCGCTATACTGGTGTTGAGTGGGTCTGCAGGGGAACTTCCGAGGCAGGTGAGTGTGATGGATTATGTGACTTGACCATTTTTTCCACCAGTTCGCGGCTGCAGGAGTTTTTATTTTTCGGGAACTTCTTTTCTTCTCGGCGACTGAATATTCTCTGCTCGTTTAGCGGTTATAAGTGAAACCTGAAACCGAGGAAATTGACCTGGGCTAATGGTATGCTACACTTCCTTTCCCGAGTCGCAGTTTCCTAGGCACACACATATGTTATCTTTTGCCTCTCCTCGCAACGGGTGGCTCTCGCCAAACGTGCGCCTTTTTTTTCATGAGTTTCCAAAAGGAACAAAAAAGGATATCGGTTGTGAGGGGCCCAGCTTGCAACGGTCGGACTCGCCTGTTTCACTCTCTGTCGATATATTGTCGAACCGCCACATACCCCTTAAGACTGCGGGTCGTCTCTTTCCATGCTGCGGTCTTTTCTTTCTCGCGCCCGGCGGTGCTCCTCCCTAGACGAGCAATGATGTCACCGCCCTTTGATCAACGATGTATACAGTCGCGTGTTCATAGATAAGCAGGTGTAAGTTTGATTGATCGCGGTACCAAATGCAGGGTGGTTGTGAGACGCCGGAATGTAAGACCATCTTTCCGTTCATCTATGACGATATATCAAAACGTTACTTCGGGGACAATGTCAGCCTGATATGTAGGTGAGGACGACCTTGAGGAATGATTCGACAATCGACAAATCGGAGCTTTCGGATACCATTCAGAGAACTTTGCTTACATCTTGACACTTTAGGAATGGCCCCCAAACTAGCTAGTCAATGGCCATATAGAGCATCATAATCTTGAAAAACCATTAGCAAAACCTGAAATTTGATTCAAGTTTCAAAGTTAAGAAAAGCATAACATAATTCCACCACTCTTTTATGCTTTCTTCCAAGTTTTCATAATTGGGAAACTTTCTTATGCTCCCAGTGTATTCTATATTCTGAAGAAACGACTTTTATTATGGTTTTCCTTACTGATACCTGGAAAACTTTGAAAAACCCTAGATGAATATTTTTTCTGAGATTCCTGCTCAGAATACTATCAAATGATTCAACCACCATTAAAGGGTTTTCTGAGGATTTTCCTGACAAAAAAAACTTTGACATGCCTCCAGTGATATATCACCAGTTTTGGATCACCTTGGTGATCCTGTGAGACGCGCTTCGTCAGAGGATCTAGCTCCCACTGTCAGCCTGTTGTCCATGTAAGTGGGGAAAAGCGAGTGCAATATTAAACTTTAAGCTGCGGGCTCTAGAGCCTTAATTTGATATGTCTATTTCTTGGTATTTCTTAGAGTCATCTAGGATTTTGACATGACTGTCCATTATGTGTTGGATATAACATAAGAGAACCATACATATGTCTTTATTATTGTCCACTTTTACAATCCACTTTTCACATAGAATACATATATAACACCATTAGAGGAGAGGCTCGCCTCAGTCAATTATATTCTGAGTGAGGTGAGTAATCACAAATGTTTCTTATTACACTGTTTACTATTCTAGGTACTTAGAGCAGCCATCTCAGTCAATTATATCATGACTAGCTATTACTCCTTTCTATATTATGTAATCGTTTAATCGCTGCCTTCGCGGTGCCTTGCAGAGATAATCTCAGCATGCTTGATGTGCCTTGAGAAGTTTGCTCAGCACAATCGAGGATCGGTTCTAACCCGGTGCATGGCGCACTAGCCTTTAAGCTTGAGATTCCGCGTTGCACCAACTTGGCTTACAAGTTCTTCAAGAGACATTCTCTGCGGAGTCTTTTGCGTTTGGCTCAGCATAAAAATTTGTACCCATCCAGATTGAAATAAGTAAGGTGAGTGTATCGCTTAGTTGTAGGCTGTACAGTGTCTCTAATTATGCTGGCATCCATACAGGCCTGGGCCATATGTCTGACAAAGCCGCGATCTAGAAGAGTAATCCTTCAAGATACCAAATTCCCATGGGCAATTAGTAAGCCTCGTTTCCACCCTGAGTTGATATCCATTTACGAGAACCCTGATTATGTATATTGTAGCCTTTCAGGTCACCAGGCGTCTGATATCCCTGGAACGTTCGACATGATAATCCTCTATCTCGATCAAGTCCTGTGGAAGTCCCTCCGTTATTATATACGTACTTTTTGGATGAAAGTAATGTATGAATATTCTGACGTGAGCACTTGTGCCTCACGATAACACGATAACAACATTCGTGTTTGAAGACGGCAATCTCAGGGACTACCAAACATCGTATTGATTTCCGAACCCTAGCCTGAACTGGGTGGGCTGGTCAACATTAGGTGTAGAAGGTCTGCGCTGGATGTCGACCAGCTCACCAAGATAACGGACGTGGGTTGAGGGCCAACATCTGGCGGAGATGATAAAAAAGGATGGTCAGCAAGTGTTTCAAACGGGCTGGTCACACATCCGGCGGAGACTGAGGACGCTGGTTGAGGAGAGGTGAATTGGGGTAGGGAGGTCGACAACTGGTTCCGATGGATGAGGCCAAGAGCTAGGATCGATGAACCCTCTATCAAACTCAAGGTGCACAACAAAAATAAATAATCCAAGTGCAGAGCTAATCTCTACAATACCCCTCCCGGAGAATCCAGCCCGTCTCATCGGATTGAGAATGTTTTAGCCATTTCTGATGAGCCCTACGTCGACCGAGCTTCGGCGCCGTTCTAATACGATAGGATATGACGAGTGCTCCAATCATCGTCATCTCGATGGTCAACTCACACCTTATCGGAATAACGGTCTTGTCCGGCTCTTTCACCGGCAGCTGATTCACAGCGGAAGGACTGTCCAGGAGTACTACACGTCAAATGAAGAATCAGCATAATGATGATTCATGATACCCTGCATCCAAGGGGAACCCATGAATCGCGACGTACCTTGGCCCCCTGCCCCTGGGACAATATGCACCCTTCCTCTACGGTTCCCTGCTTTTCACATATTCTCGACGGCCTGGATCCCGCCTTCTGGGTTCACCGCCTGTGCCTTTCGTGTTATACATTGCCTGAAATACAAATCACAACCCGCTTACGTATAAACGTGACGGGAACCTTTAGTGGGGTAATACGGTCCACCAGTGGCCCCGAGGCGCAAGGATATGTGCTGATGGATTCACAGTAAGTGCTGGCTCCTCATGTTAGATAGATGCTCTACAGATGCTGAACTTTCCCAATCCCTTGGAGAGTATAATATTATGGGAAATGGCATTCAGTGTGTACTTCATCATGTTGTGATTCAATAGAAAATTGAGTGTGGGCGGAAGGGGGATATCTTTGATGTTATCATCATCAATGATTTCTCCTTTAGCATATTAAGAGTAAGAGGGATAGTTTTTATTCTCATGGTGTGAGCTGGGGGATCATCAGCATTGACATGTTTGTGATGTATCTGTCATGTGATGGGTTTGGGGTGTGTCATATCGCATTGACAAGTCATCCTGCATAGAAGGGTACTTGAGACTTGTGACAATGTATGAATAGAACTGAAGATAATAGATATGTCCTTGGAATAAGAACTAAATGAAGAATTTGTGAGGTGGCTGGTCTTTTTTACTTGAGGTCAGAAGTGATACATTTTCTACCTAGTTGTACATCTTATATAGCAGTATCTATAGGAGAATTTTCAGGCTGATACATGTGATAATAGCATACTTGTAAAGATTTTGTCCCATTTTAGTAATTCTGCCCCAGTGTGTAAATGTCTAGGACCTTGACTCATTATATACAGGTCACTTGATTCTGCTTGGAAATATTTGGGGTGGTAGCCCCCTCATGTATGATGACTGTGTGTCATCATCTCAGTTGAACTCATAAATATAATCTATTGTTATGTGCAATGTGATTGCCTCATGACATTATTGACCTGTGCATGTGTATTCTTGGTTGTCATGGCTTGAGACAAGGGCAGGGGTATGAAGATAATTGATAACTAATAAAAGAGAAAAATAAATATGATAAGTGAGATTTCAACACAACACCTTTTCCTCTTGGTAGTCTATGTCCATTCCCTCTTTTTTCTCATTCTCTCAACATAACCCACACTCAATTTTCTATTGAATCACAACATGATGAAGGACACACTGAATGTCATTTCCCAATCACACTGACATATCTTAACCCTGCTCATCTCCATCACAAGCTCTCTGATCTCAGTCATCATGATACTTATGCCATTAGAGAGTCAGTATATGTTAACAACTCCACAGAACTGTTCATATTTCTTCAAGATAAAAAGGTACACTATTATGTAGGGCAAGAGAAATATGTGGCAGAATTCAGAGGACCATACCCAGAATATCCTCTGCTCTCAATTCAAATTACTCTTCATCATAGAATCTAGTGGTGATGAGTACATCTTAGGTTTAATACCTAAAGCCTGCATGCAATGGTCTTTTCCTTAGACAGTGTCTAGTGTAGTCATTCAAGGGACACAGCAGTTGTCTATATTATGAATTGGCTTGTGCATATATTGGTTGTCCACCTAGATAGAAGAAGTAGGTTTGTGATGGGGATACTGTGAGTATTGACTGTCATTTAGTGACTGTTGCTATATTGGTAACCTGATCTAATGTGCTACTTTGTGTTCAAGTAGTAAAAGGTACCAATAGGAGATTGTGGATAATAGGCAACTACAAGACAAATTTCTGGAAAGCTCAAAACAAAGAATGTGGTGAATGGATTTTACAATCAGTTATATTTTTCTGTACTACATTGGCAGTACTTATACAAGTATTCAGAACTAACTAGTTGTGAGACATGTAATTTTGAAAGGGGGATTTTACATGAGGTAAGGCACAACATAGGCAGTATGTAGTCAGAAGGGTGGAATGGACATGAAAATGCAGGGTCAAGGGTAGGTAGATTGGAAATTATACTAGGTGTTTAGGACTGATTGTGGAGTGAGATATGGAACAGGTTGGAGCTGGAGGAATATACAATGAAAATAAAGAATAAAATGAAAAATAGGTGGCACCTGATATATCAACTGATATCTCCTGAATTTCCATCAACTTGTGATTGGATTGATGCTCATTCATCATGGAATTAACAATGGGAGATGTCTCAGACATGTGACTAGCAGCATCATTGATGATGCTACTTGGCCGTGTTGACCCAGGATGAAATCTTTTATTACATTTTTGGGAATTTAAATGTTGTTATTGGTGGATTTTATTAGATGTTTTCTTTGTTGTTTGGTCATGGAAATGACCACATGTATCAGTGATGAGTGCTATGGCATCTGATGTTCATATCAATCAGACATTGGGTAATATAAACAACAAAAATGTCCCCCTGATCTTTTGGAAAAGCCATTCTCTATTCCAATGGTGAAAGGACAATTGAGTCTGATGGCATTGCATGTCATTGGAGACTTTGCTGGAGTAGAATTGGCTCAGCCATAGAGTTTCTTGGAAAAGATGGGGATAGTAATGGGGATAGTCAGAGTGCCTGTGTTTCACAAGAAAACACCATTGAACCTACAGTATGTGTTGATCTTGGGGTTCAGTGTTAGGGGACAACCAGTCTTTGTCTGGTTCCCTGACAACTATCTCATCCAGACCTCTGGACACTCCAGAGGACATCTGGAATGCAAGAACCTAAGCCCAAACTTCCAGGTCACAAGTCCAAAATTCTGAATTGAAGATCCAAAGTTTCAGACCTCTGGTCTGGCACCTCAGACCACCTCTGGGTGCAACCTGGAAACCCAGCCAACATCTGGTCTTTGTCAGGGATGAAGCACCTTATGGGGATAGAAGTTGGGCAGGGTTGACGGCACATAGTGATGCCCCTGGTTGGGTGTTAGGTAGTTGTATATAGTCTTTTCACTAGTAATGGGGACCCTTAGACTTTTCTCTTTAGATTCCCCCTCTACTAGGTGAGAGTTCCCTCCATCTATATTTTCTTGCATATATATCTTTGGATTCCTCCTCTACTAGATACCTATAGGCACTAGGAGGGTTGCCCTTACATTCAGTTTTTTGTTTGATTGTATTATGGACTTGATTGTTGATGATTGGTGTAATATTGAAGATATTAGTGAAAGGGTGGTTATGGTATTACTCAAGTACTCTAAATGCCAAAGCTCCAAAGACATTGACTTTGATTGGAGGAAATTGGGTTTGACCTATGAATCAAATCATGACATTACCTTCCTTTTCTATCCCTCCCTAGTGCTAGTTATTTATATATATATATTGTTTTTATAGTTGCCAGCAGCTATGTAGTTGGTTGCCTAGGTAAGGAGATCCTCAACATTTTCTCTTCCTTTACAGGTATGCTTCTTAGTGGTGTAGTTACTGTTTAGTATGTATTATTTTTGGATCTCTCTTCCCTGCTGTCTGGTATGATCACCTGTGGGTAGCTTGGGGTTAGAGTATCCTTGCAGGCCCAAGCAGGCCATTGTCAGGGTAATATCACCTCCATTTATGTCTTCCAGCAGGGATATCCTAGGCACAGTTGAGGTTGCCCTTACAGTATGCTTATTAGGTGATCTAGTCAATCTCAAAACTGAGGTCTAATGTACATGAGCAAGGGTCTTCTATACTAAGAGAGAATGGGGATCATTGAGAGGATGACTGAGGTTAGGACTGCAGCACTAATAACAGAACAAAGATCAAACACAATAGGAATAGAAGTGAAATGACATTTTAAGTTGAGCTTACTTTGGGTCCAAAGACCAAAAGGCTCAGGGGTTAGACTCTTGATGAGTTCTAACAAACTCACACAACCTCTGGTGCTTATTGAACCATTGAGTCTGAGTGCCCAATCAGATCAATTCAACCCCACATCAATTCCCTGATTACTAATCATCAGCTATCATCAGTCAGCTGTAGAAGAAAATTCACTGCTTATTGATAAAATATAGTATTAAGTCATAAAAATAGCTATATCTATTATCCCATAACACTACCCATAAAGGTGATGGGTTGTCCCAAGGGCAGACAAATTACTTTAGGAAAAGGGAAGAAAACAAGCAAATATTGTAAGCTCAGTGTTGGTCTGGGATATATTGAGGCTACTATCCCTAGCGCGGCGGAGGTTCAGTGTGGGACTAAATACCATCTATGTCTCTCCTACATATGTTGTGCTAGGAGATCAACGGTGATCCATCAACGGCGATCGGGGAAGATCTGATGTATCGCCGCTCTCAGTGATGCTTCGAGCGACATTACTTACTTTAGTATAAGAAATGTACCACAAAAGATATACTACAAGAAATGTACCATAGTAAATGCTCAAGATAGTTGAAAAGGATTGCAGAAGGGGTGTAATAGCAAAGATAACAAAGAGTATGCCGAGTCTTTTTATGTAGCAGCAGCCGCCAGCCCCACCATCTATCACAGAATTCACCTCACTTGACACCGCTACACTTCGCTGCGTCTCATTAGTTTTGGGCGTTGGAGGACGTATAAGCATGCCAGAACTCACTGTCGATGTAGATGCTGCGAGAATGGATGCGCTCCCCCCTGCGCGGGGAAGTCCTGTGACGTTGAGAGAGAGCTTTCGAAGTTGGTAAGTGTTGGGTGCTGTGTTTCATGTCGCATTGGAGGTCTTTGTGTGCGTGTGCTGATACTAATGTTGTAGGTGGTCTGTAGGAGAGAAGGAAAGCGCGGCGAGTGAGGAGCGGTTGTTACGGTGCGTGTTCATTTCCAGGCGAACATTACCATGTATTGACTCGACTCGGTACCCAGAACGTTACCCTTCTTCCTCCCCAAAGGTGCACCCGTACCCTCCGTCATACCGGCCACGACGGCGCGCTCCTCCTTCGTGCACCTCTCCAACCCCAACCATTACATTAATATGCTTTCTATACTTCCTGGGTCGATGGCTTCTGCAAATACCAGCACCGAATCATGCAACACAAAGCCGGTATCTACCACATCGACGTCTAAAGCTACGCCCCCCGTCGTCCTGCTTCATGGCTACGGCGTTGGCCTCGGCTACTTCATCAAAAACCTCCCCACCCTTGGCCAATGGGCCTCCATGCGCCACACTCCTGTCTATGCCCTTGACTGGCTCGGGATGGGCCGCTCCGCCCGGCCACCCTTCCGCATCTCCGCTGCTCGGACCAACATCGATAAGTGTGTCGCGGAGGCTGAGGCGTTCTTCATCGATAGCCTCGAAGAGTGGCGGGAACGGATGGGAGTGGAGAGGATGACGCTCGTGGGACACTCGCTTGGGGCGTATCTGAGTGTGACCTATGCGCTGCGGTGGCCGGAAAGGGTGGAGCGGCTAGTGTTGTTGAGTCCGGCAGGGGTACCGCGGGACCCAGATATGATGCAGCCAAGCAAGGAGATGGATAGTGTAGAGGGAGGACATGGGAAGGCGGTGGAGGGTACTGGAGCGGTGGAGAAGCTGAAGAAGGAGCAGAAGGTGGAGAGGCAGAAGGGGAGTAAGTTGAGGAGGCTAGTGACGCACCTATGGGAAGAAGGATGGAGCCCCCTTCAAATTGTGCGGTCGACGTTGTTCTGGGGACCCATGCTTGTGGGGAAGGTGAGATAACGAAGCCTTGAACGACACATAAGGTGGGGTGCTGACTCGCGAGGCAGTATACGTTGCGTCGATTGTCGGGATTGACTGAAGAAGAAGCGCGAAACATGTATGACTATATCCTCAATATTATATTCTCCAAGGGGTCGGGAGAGTACTACGTCCGTAAGGAATTCGTCTAACATGGGGTACCAGCGCTTACTGTGGGTATATCAGCCCATATCTTTGCGCCTCGAACACAAGCGCGCCGGCCGCTGGTGGACCGTATCGCTCCACTGAAGGTACCCATCACGTTTATATGTAAGTGGATTGTGATTTCTATTTAAGGCAAAACATAACACGAGACGGGAAGACGGAGAACATGACTGTATGGACCCAGATGGTGGGATACAGGCTGTCGAGAATATGCGAAGAGCAGGGAATCGTGAAGGATGGGTGCATATTGTCCCAGGGGCAGGGCACCAAGGTTCGTCGCGACTTATGGGCTCCCCCTTGGATGTAGGGGTATCATGAATCATCATTATGCTGATTCTTCATTTGACGTGTAGCAATACTGGACAATCCATCCGCTGTCAATCGGCTACTGGTGGAAGAGCTGGACAAAACCGCTGTTCCGATTAAACGCGTGAGTTGACCATAGATATAACGATGATGAATATTATTTCACGTGATATCGATCTGGGGATGATGGGCTTTGGAACACTTTCGTCTTACCTTGTCATATTAGAACACTGCCGGGGCTTGGTAGAGCCAGGGTCCATTGGAAATTATTATTAAGCTTCTCAGTCTCGTGGGGCGGTTTGGATTGATTCTCCGGGAGGAATATGTAGAGGTGTACTCTACGCTAGAATTGTTATTTTTTGTTGGCCCCTGAGTTTGGTAGAATGTCTGGCCCACAAACTGCGGCAGACAAGTACTCTATGACAGAGAATAATACATTCCACTATTAAGACTTTCAACTAGCTGTGTTGGTCGTCTTCGGCCACAGCGGTGGCTCCGCCACAAGGGCAACCCCCCCTTGCTATTCTCGGCTTCAATGCAAGAACCCAACCCAGTTTATCTTTCTTTATATAAAATTGAAAAAAATCTTTCTCTAATTTTGTTTTTAACCAAAATGTGATGTTTTTGTCTTCGTCTTTTCTGTGAAAACTTTGATGGAATTCAATGATTATGTAATCGAGTTGGTATTTACGGGATCAAATGCATCAGCGCCTAAAGCTCGCGTGCGAGTAGCGATAAGATGAAGCAGAAAATTATTAATGTTGAGATATCTGGCCTTTAAAATAGTATCTTGGAACTTAGAGAGAATTTGGAGATTTATTGCCTTGGAATTGAATGGCAAAACTGCAAGCATATTTAAGTGATTGGGTATCTGTGGTGCCTATCTAATAGATGGTAAATAAATTGGGAAGGCAGAACGACTCTGGAATTTTGGGAGGGGTGATGTATGTGAGGTGGATGAAACATGTCTGGATTATTACATTCTATCTACTTTATAACCAAAATTGTTTCTGCAAGTTTCAGAACTACAGGTCTGGCATGCAACATATGTTTGATGAGTAAAGGAAATTGTAGATAAGAGAAAGTAGCCAGGCAGCAGGTGTGTAAGTCTGCAGTAATAAATTTGATGAGAATATTTTTGTGAAAAATGTTATTATTTATTCAAACCTTTGCTTATGTGATCACAGAGTCACATCAAGGGAATAACTTCAGAAGAGAAAACAAAGGAAAAACATCTATTTCATGTCAAATGGAATTCAAGGTTAAAAGTCTTAGAAACTTTTATTGTTTTATTTTTTAGATTAAACAGAACGAATGGCTACAACCCCACATGGCCATGAATGACCACAGTGTCAGGGGACAACCTGTTTTCACCAAGCCCTCCATCTCCAAGGCCCCTACACATGCGAAGCGCAAGTCCGAGACGCGAGAACCTCGGTCCAAAACCTCAGGTCATCGACCCGAAGTCTCCAAACACAATCCCGAAGTCTTGGGCCTCTAGTCCGAAACCTCGGACCACCCGAGACCTTGACCAACCTCGGGGTAGAACTCGAACATTTGATCCAAACCTTTGGCCCGACATCTGACCTTCGTCAGGGTCGAAGTGCCTTATGGGGATAGAAGTCGGGCAGGGTTGACAGCACGTAGGAGTGCCCCTGGTTGGGCGTTAGGTAGTCGTATATAGTTTCTTCACTAGTAGCGGGGATCCCTAGACTTTTCTCTTTGGATTTCCCCTCTACTAGGTGAGAGTTCCTTCACTGTATTTTCTTATACATATATATCTTTGGATTTCCCCTCTACTAGGTACCTACGGGCGCTAGGAGGGTTGCCCTTACACATAGACATTCAGTCACGCACATTCACACTTGAAAGATCATCTATCAGTATATATGGACATGAAATGATACTGAAGATATAATAGGAACTAGGGAAACAATTCAATGATTCCTATCAATATAGAGGGGCACCGATCCACAACCGAAGCATCAGCACTTCTATTCATTTTGGGAGAAGTGTGTATACACACAGGAGCCATTTCACAATTTTCTATTCCTTCTTGTTCTATAAATACATAAAATTATGTGATCCACAAGTTTGTAGTTCTCAAAAGTATCCACACTTGTTTCACAAGTATTATCAATAGATTAAAAGTAGTTACCCCAGTTTCAGATCCATTATCACCCTATTTCAAGAAAATATTCCAGAGTTGTTCCACACCCCTATTTTCTTTTGCATACACTAGACAGAACTCATAGCTACGTTTTACTTTAAATACACTTGTAGTTCTCAGAAAATATCAAGGCAGTAAAACTCCACAAAGTTGTTCTCATTGTCTGCTACATTGTTTTATCTCTCTATTAATATCTCTCTGATAGTGAACCATCACCAGCCAGTCACTTTCATTTCAAAATATCTATCAGTCTCATGTGTTTACTCAAAAATGTTAAGTTCACACATTATCTTTATCTACAACACCTGTGTTGCTGTACACGAGCTTTAATTTCTGATCAATTGACCCCACACTAGCATCTCAATCCATCAGTATTCAACCACTTAGATCTCCAATCAGGCACCCATCCAAACATGTTCAATAAACAAAAATATTTCAGAATAAAACAAAAACAAGTTATAAAAATATATTACAAAATATTCTCATTTCCTTTTTATATTAAAAAATATTTTATAATCCTTTTGTTTTTCTTCTTTATTATATTTGATTTATGTTTTGTATGGTGCTTGAATCAGCATTGTCTAAGCAAATGTATACTGATGTATATGAGGTGCTAATGTAGGATCAAAATCTCAGGGTCTAAAGCTTGTGTGTGGTGGTACATGAGCATAGATAAGATTTTAATGATGAACTTAACAGTTTTTGGTTTACTAGTAATCCTAGTAGATAGTTTCTTGTCTGAAAGAATGGCTGATGATTCTTTATCAGACAAGTGATAGCTGAGCAATGTAGGAATCAGGGAGACAATTAATCACACTATGGAGATTTACTACCTTGATTTCTGTCTCTGAACTACAAGCATATTTAAGTGTTCTAGTTACTATGATGTCTATCTAATGAGGGCAAAAATAATCGGGGTGGTGGGATGAGTCAGGAATATGTTATGGAAGTGGGGAGGTGATATGTTTGAAACAGGGTTAGTTACAAGTAATCTATTGGAAAATATTTCTAGCTTCTTTTGAGTCATCTCAGAACTACAGGCTGAATGGTCAACATGAATTTTATATGACGAAACAAAGAAAAAAGATGTAAAACAAGCTGATGGTGGTTTTGGCTGTCCATGGATATCCTGAATGAGATGTAGGCACTGGTGGCTTGGCAATGATTTGGTTTTAGTCTATATGTGTTGGAATCATTTTCTAAGCCCTATAGAAAAATTTCAATAGCTATTGCTTAGCTGTTGACACTCATGTGTAATCAACCATATATCAACAAACATTGCTGTGTGTATGTGGCAATTCATGGGTCCGTGAGGTGTGTATTGCTGTGGTTTTGGTATGTGAGTTGAGATGACTTGTTCCTTGAGTATTGAACTCAGTGTATGTGTTTTGATCTGTTGTTTAGTCCCATGTCTCTTGTTCTTTATTTAATAACATGCAGTCACCCCAAAGCAGCCAGGGTCATGTCTGTTTTAAAGTCAAAGATATGATGAGCCTGAGAATGTGAGAGAGAACACAAAGATGAGTGCAGTTATCGGTCACAATGAGAACCAAGACAAGACAAGACAAGAGACAACAATAATGAGACTATGGGGACCTAGTTAACACTATTTTAAGAGACACCAAAACTATCAGACTCACTATAGAGCAGTTAGGCTGAGACCAACTAGTTATTCTGATATGCAACCTAACTACTTATACTAAACTAACTACTTGAGGGCAAGAACTAACTAGAGTGGCTGTCTTGTTATTGATATAAAAATAGCTAATTCTTATCTCTAATAACAATATCTTTGGCTATGATTTGCTATGTCCAAAGACAGGTGTAGGTAGTAAGCAAATATATATGTATGTTTGTATAAAGAGATAATTTATTATCTATGTTGCAAAGCCATGATAGTTGGTGATTATGGGGATTGGACATTGTATGTGCATGTGAGTGCATGTATTTATTCAGGAGTCAAGTTCTAAGGCCTAAGGTTGTATATAAAATGGGCAATTGAAGTGTTGAACTTCAATTGAAATGGTGATGTGAGTCCATGTGTGTGATATGAAATTCTGGGTTTTCAGCCTTGTGATATGAGTCTGTGATTATGTAACCATATGTTCAACTATTCAATAATATTTCTGAATCTTTGTAGTTACTCCTTCCACTCCTTTATTCTCTTTACTTTCATTTATTCATTACTTCTCAACACTTATCCTATTTCTGTAAAATTAAAAGACATGTACAAACAAACAGCTAAGCAAATGTTTCCAAACCACACAAACAGGGGAGCCAAACCCCTACCAAGAATCAGTGCCTGTGTCTACTTGGTGCCTACCATGGATATCTAGGCCCACTGCTCAAGGAATTTCATTTCTACCCTTCTTCTCTTCATATCAAAATTATGTTGACTACTTCTACTGTAGTTCTGAAACCAATAGGAACAAGGTTAGATAGTAGAATCAATAGACTAGAATTAGTTGATCTTTGTTTCACCTGCTTCATCTCCATAACACCCCAAATCCTTCCAGAGTTGTTCTACATCCCAAATTATTTACCAATTATTAGATAGTTACTATAGATTGTTATTATTTATCTATCTACCACGTGAACATTACATTGTGTAATCTACTGGTGCATCAGAGGCGCCGCCTAGAATAAAAACACAAAAACATTATAAAAATATTATTAATATCAACTCAAAGCCTCAGGCTTTAGAGCATACTCTGTTTACATGTTCAGGCTTATTCGGCGAATGATCCCCAAGGCTATGCAGGGATGAACGTGTGCATACATGCGCTTCGGACACAAACGGGCTTCGATAGCCACCGATTGAGCCCCGCATGGCTCTGAAATGCTTCCTCTTAGAAATATAAAATGATAATTGTTTTATTTCTTATAACACAAGTGCTGCAGTTTATGATGCAACAGGTGTATCTCCCAATCAATCTATAGATCCGATGATCAATATAGATTCTGCTGGTGCCGGGTGACGAAGGGGACCTGGGAATTTGGACCGACTGATGGAACGAAGATGGAACAACAATAGTTCACTAAATGAAGGATCGGCGTGTTGAATATAATGCGGATTTATTGGGAATATCGATAAATCAATAAAGATTTGATAAATCTTGAGAAGATGAATGATAAGAGGTGGCTTCAAGATAAAATTCTGAATTGCTTAAGAAAAAGGATACAGTGAACAGATTTTTCAATCAATTATTGTTTCTGTACTACAGTAGTAGTACTTATACACGTTGAGAAGCGCTAACTATGACAGGAGCCGAGAATTACAAGGAGAATATTTTTACATGTGATAAGGCACAACATTGGGCGGCTACTCGAGCGTACAAATGGAATGAATGACAAAAGATGTGAAAATAGGGGAGGATAAATTTAGTAGTTACATTGAAGTTTTTAGGATGATAATGCAGCAGGTGGTGTGTGGAGTAAAACACGAGATGTGATGGAATGAGGGAAGGGTAAAGCTAAAAGAAGATAGATGAAAAAGAAATTACATGGCACCTGATATCCAAGCCTTTATGTCCAATATATCCACTGACTCATGATTTTAGAGCCTTCATTTTGTACAGCTAATGATGGGGCTAGAATGGAGTGGATATGTGATGAAATGTCAGGTGTGATGGAGTGATATCATCAGTTATGATGTTCGGTCTCGTCTCCATGTGTTGAAATTTTCTTCATTTATTATTTCCAATCATTTGTATGTGATTGGTGTATTTTATGCATGTTTTGTTCTTTTAATAAGCAACGTAGGGTCGCGCATATACGTGGGTTGATGTGATGGCGCCTAATGTTTGTGTTGCTTACGTAATCTGAGAAATTGCGATCAGTTGGGAGAATAATAAACAACACTTCCAAACACGTATACAACAATATACCTTCTATTTCGACTCGCCCCTATCGTCACCAATCCCCGAACGAAGCCGATCGCTTCAATTTCATTTAAACAAGCGCCCGAAGCTTTGAAATGAAGTTTCACAATTTTTCTTCATCTTTTTTCTTGTTCTTTTGATTGAGTATGATAGTTAATTGCATGATCTACAATTCCTATAGCATGCAAATCAGTTTCAGATGCTTCAAACAATTCCTAGTACATTTTTGTGCATTCCTCCCCTCATGTAGACTGCAACCCCAGAATCGCTCCATCGCCCCATTATTCTTCTTGGAAACACAAAGGACAATTATTAGCTAGCTCTCCCTATAAGTACGCTTGTAATTCTCATCAGAATTTAAGGCAGTATAACCTCCATATCTCAGACATATTCTCTATCTCTTTGCTTGATATCTCTACTAATAAGAAAATGAATAAATTTATTTATTTATTTTATTTTATTTGATTTGATTTGTTTTTGAACTTTTATTAAAGTTTGCTTGAGGCAATCTTCAAGCGCCTAAAAGATAATCTAACCAAGATGTGTATTCTAGCACAGGGGATGTGCTGATGTGGGAGCAAAGTATCAGCGCTTAAAGTTCGCATACAGCGACATTCTACCCCAAGGTTGGTCGAGGTCTCGGGTGGTCTGAGGTTTCGGACTAGAGGCCCGAG
>QMFG01002614.1:0-27309 GCA_003314545.1 Ramaria sp. MG151
CGGTCGCCCGCGAAAACGCGGTCTCGGTCACCCGACGCGACTGGGAACCCGTCGCCGCAGTCGACTTCGCCCGCTTCGACAGTTGGGCCGCGTCCGTGCTTTTGGCTTCCGAGCTCTCGGACCTCGGCCTCTTCGGCGCCCTCGGCGTTTTCTCCTTCCCTACCTCCCCTGGCCAAGTACAGGCCACCTTTCGCTCTCGACACCGGATGCACGAGGCACCGGAAACCCCGAGCTTGCACCTCTCCCCCCGACGCCCGCAGGGGAGGCAGGGGATACTAGACTTCTAAATTTACCGTTAACACCAAAATCAAAAAAAATATTTTTAAGTTACTCACGGGCACCGAACGCACCCTACTCACTCCACTCCCGCTCGCCGCATGCTCCGTCACCCCAGACTCCCCATCCTCGGCCGCGCTTCGGGCCGACTTCTCGGACGCCGCCTTCGCCTTCGCCTCGGCTTTCCCTTTAGCCTCGGCCTCGGCCTTTTTCTTCGCCTCAGCTTCGGCTTTCTTCTTCGCCTCGGCCTCGGCCTTCTCGCGGGCCTCCCTATCCGCCTTCGCCTTTTCCTGAGCTAGCTTCTCAACCCGCTCCCGCTCCTCCTGCTCGGCCTTCTTACGGGCCTCTTCCTTCTCCGCAACCTCCAGCTCCTGCATTTCGCGCAGCAACCGAGCATGTCTCTCGGCAGTCGTTTCAGGGGTAGGGGTAGTGGACATACTCGAATTTGTGGGGGGGGGCGCTTACGGTCTGTGCTCTACCACCAGCGGCTTTTATATTCCAAACCACCAACCTCGTCACGTGACCTCGGACGCCCGACACGTAAACTTTACGTGACCTCGGTCCCCGACACATACAATTTACCTAAAGGCTTCATGGGTTCAGCCTTAAAGGGGGAGTACTGTCAGAACCCGAACGAAACCTCGGGCCTTCGGGCCCGAATCCCCGACCATCACGTTTCATCTATTTCTACCTTCCGTTTGATCTCTTCCCCTCATAGCTTACGACCCTGACTTCGGTCATTCGGTCACCGGTCCCCGAACCCTCCCGTATATAATTCGCTCATTCATGTACATCATAACCAGTTCTGATATCAACTAAGATACCCCAATACACCTTGCTTAATCTCTACACTCCTTCGTCCCCCTCGTTAGGGTCACGCCCGAACTTCGGGTGACCTCGGGCCTCGTCCGAAATACGGGATAGGACTCTGAGCTGGCGCAGCACATAAGCTGAAGCCAAGTCCCACTCGACTTGTTCGCCGAGCCTCGGCCCTCCTCGGCATCCCGACTCCGGACCTCGGTCGACTCTATATTGAGTCCCAACTCTCACTTTGCCCCCGCTAAGATCTAGTTCTTAACATCACCAAACACATCAACACAATTATTCCCCACCCAGTCTCCTCAGAAACAGTTAGAAGAGTCCTCAGGAAACATTCATTCAAGGCTGTGGTGAAGAAGAAAAAGCCCTTCCTCAGTGCAAGGCATAGACAGCTGAGGTTGGCCTTTGCTTTGAAGCACAGAGAGTGGACTGTAGAGGACTGGAAGAGGGTCATTTGGTCAGATGAGACTGAAATCAACAGGTTTGGGTCAGATGGGAGGCAGTAAGTCTGGAAACAGAAGGGGGGAGGGGTTGATTGAGAGAGGGGTGCAGGGTACAGTCAAGTTTGGAGGGGGAAACATTATGGTATGGGGGTGTATGGGATGGAATGGTGTTGGCCGGCTTGCAGAGATTGAGGGGAAGATGGATGTTGATCGATTTGTGTCCATTTTGGAGGACCACCTGCTGCCCAGCCTGGAGGAAAGTGGAATTCCTGAGAAACAGGTAATTTTTCAACAGGACAATGACCCAAAGCACAAGTCAAAGAAGGCCAACAACTGAATGGAAAACAACAATATCACTCTCTTTGACTGGCCTGCACAGTCTCCAGACCTTAGTCCTATTGAGCACCTCTGGGATCATGCACAAAACAGGCTTAAGGAGTATCCAATACCACCCAAGGGAGTTTGGCAAATTTGGGAGAGAGTAGAGGAGGTATGGAATAACATACCACCAGAGGTGTGTCAGAATTTGATAGAGAGTATGCCTAGAAGACTTGAGGGAGTAATTAAGGCTAAGGGGGGCAATACCAAGTACTAGAATTGCAACTTGCAATTTCTCTGATACTCTTTCACAAAACTGAGTCAAAATGGGCCCTTGATTTGAATTGCCCATATCTTCATCACCCCTGATTGGAATTACATAAAATTTCAATGGTTGCATAGCCCTGATCAGATTCTTTCTTTGATGCGCCAACACTTTTTTCATATATGTTTTACATTCAAAGCTATTCAATGAATAGTCCAAAAGCACCTAACATTGACTTAGTTTTGTAAGTCACTGCACTATCATGCAGGGCAAGAGGAATACGTAGCAGAATTCATGGGACCATACCCAGAATATCCTCCCCTGTACATTCAACTCACTCTTCATCATGGAATCCAGAAGGATTGCATTTTCCACCCCACTCATCAACAATTCATGGAAAGGTTCATGAACAGCCTTTGGAACCTGTGTTGTCTCTGATTTGTCAATCCCTCCTGGATGACACAGTGACACATTCTATATCCAATTTGCTTAGGAGACATTGGACAAGTTGAGGAATATTATTGGTGGACATTTCTTTTGTTCTTTTATCTGACACATTATCTTTTTCACCTGACCTTTGCTTTGTTCTATGTTTGATAACTTTTTCTCATCATTACTAACTGACATTCTATTTTTGTACTAATATTCCCGCTCCACACTTCTTCCCCCTATCCTGACACATTCTTGCTTATCTGCTTTGACAGATACTCCTTTCTTGATTCCTTTCTTGTACTTTTTGTTCTTGTGCTTTCTCATGCACCACCCCTATTCTTACCAAGCACCTCTATTGCATCATTTTGCATTGTACTTGCATTGTTGCTGTAGACATGTGTATAAAGGCCTCTGCCTCTCTCTGTAAAATAACAAGTCAAGTTAACAAGAACAAGTCAACAAGTCACCAACTTTATGCCCAAGTCAAGTTAAAGTCAAGTTAAAGCAAGTTCAAGAATAGTCTAGAATGTTCTAGACTATGTCACACATCACACATCACAGTCACAGTCACATATGTCACATCCCACATCACAGTCACCAGACTCATCACATATATTGACATTATCTACCACCAGCTCAAGGAAATATAGGTTTAGTAATAGGATACTAAAATTATAATAGTGACCAGATGACTATTATCAATTGTGGTATTCCAATCACAAAACTGCTCCTTCAATTACTAGGCAGAGAGGATGTCAAAGAATCATCTTGTACAAAGAAGAGCTTGGTTTAGGAAACTGACACAGTTACAGTCATCCAATGACCATTACTGTTGCAATATCCACATAACCAATACAATTCTGTGAAAAGAAGACAGACAACAATCCAACTCACAAGATTTATGATATAGACAACTGCTGTGTCCCTTGAATGACTGCACTAGACACTGTCTGAGGAAAGGACTGTTGCGTGCAGGCTTTAGGTATCAAACCTAAGGTGAACACATCACTGGGTGGCCGAAGGCCACCAGCATAGCTATTAGACTCTTGTGCATGTACACCAGACCTCAGTTTTAATGTCAACTAAGATACCTAATAAACATATTGTGAGGGCAACACTGAATGACAAAGCCACAGCCTAGGATACTCAAGGATAAAAGAGCTTATAGAGAACAATGCCCAGCTGGTACAGTGAATATCCTCAGTATATAGCTCTGCTACTACTAAATACATGATACTCACTTGGTACAGCAGATATCCTCAGAAATCAAGCTAAGGAGAAGCACCATACCAGATGAAACCCTAAGCCCTAGTGGCTGCTTATTACATGATCAAGAGTGGACATAGAAATGAAATAGGGGAACCCTGACACATATACTCTTTCTCTCACTTCTATGCTCCTTTGCCTAGGGTATGCCTGAACTTCAGGCAACCCCAGGCCTTCTTTGAAATTTAGGGGCAGGATGCTGAACTGGTGGAGCACATAAACAGAAGCCAAGTCCTGTCAGATCTGACCACTGGACCTTGGCCCACTTTGCCCTAGGACCTTGAACCTTTGGTCTTCTTATTAAGTTCTATTTATATATCTGCACCAGTTCTTACTATATAGCAGAGTTTGATATCCTATTTTCAGGAACTCTGCTATATAGTAAGAACTGGTGCAGATAATTGCAGTGTTATAGTATGTCAGTCTTGATAGGTTTCAAGATACTGCTTTGTTAAACTTATTACCTAGCTGGTCTGTTTTAGTTAAATAATAAAGTAACTGCAGAGCTCGACAAAAACTAATAGACTTGTGAATACATTGTGTCTACTAATAAAGCTACATATGAAATAACAAGACTTAGCGCTGTCCTCCAAGGACTATAAGTTCAAGCAAGGCTTTTGTTGACGTCCAACTCTCTTTATCAGCAAATGGAGGTAAGACAGTTACTAGGTCAGCAATTTACCCTCACAACACTTAACTCAATACATTTGGTTAGTCTATGAGATGTCTGTAATAACTTATCCCTCAACGAATCCTCCACGTCTTAGCCAGTCAGCACATTGAGCAGCAACAAGCTCGCTATGCACTATGAGCCCAGTTCAGTGCACTAAACCATTATTACACAAAGTGGGTTGACCCACATATACAAAAGGCATGAGGCGTTTTGTGTATATCATGCACAGTTCTGTCAGCAGCTTGCTCTCCAAGGGTTCCAATGATCGTTTCCCGCTCTTCCCCAACCCAGTCATCCTTGTCAGCATAGTAAAGCCACAGTTTTGATGAATGCTCCTTCAAAATGGATATATCTGGCCCGGTAATGATGCGCATCTCATCACATGCCATTGTCAACGACGCAAAGATGGCTTGAGGAGAGGACAGAAGCGAGCGAAGCACAGCCTTTTGATGCACAGGCCAGGAGGGAAATAATAGAGATAGGACTAAATGTAATATTGGTCGAATGAGGACCGACAATTGAGAGATTACCGATGCAGTTGGCGTGTTAAAGAACCACTTTCGCAATGGGGTTAGTATGACACGTTGATTAATTTTGGGAGAACATACTGAAAGTCGTCTGCCGTTAGGTGTCCGTGCTATATTTGATATTGTTGGGAAGAGCAAAAACAGCCCATCTGCAGCGTTTGGTCTTACTTTGAGAACCTGTGAAGTTAATGAATACCAATGTAAGAATCAAGGCAGAGAGATACATGCCTGTGTCGCTATCCAAGACCCCACACTATGGCCTACAAGGATAACTTTGACGCCTGGCCAGCAAGCCTTAATGGCATCAAATGCTTCCAAAGCAGCTTCCACTTGGTGCACGAGTCCTAGTTTCATCGAGACTTTCAGGTGAGGGCTGTGTCCCAGATGGGCATGAGCAAGAATAGCTAGCCGATCGTCTCTGAACGCGTCATGCAAGGCAGACAGATACTGGATGTAGAAATCTATCAGACCAGGGTTTCCTGGTGCGCATTGCGCTTAGAGCCATAGTGGTGAATAGAAATCGACGAACTGACCGGGTATGAACAAGATAACAGTTCGAACATCTGTACTCGCACACGGCCACCACCTTATGTGTGCATAGATATTTTTTTCACATATCCGGTGGGTGAACACTCCCGTATAACACCCCGAGTCAGGATCTATTATAGCACGTAAAAAATGGGGCACCATGGTCCCCGAGTGCAGAGGACAAAAGCTACACACTAAGCGCTTGCTGCCTTAGCCGATGCGCCACCGTGGCGACGTTGCGAAATACAATTCCGTGACATCCTGAAATCGAATCAGACGAAATCACCCAATGTTTTTCTTTCCTGCATTTTTCTTAGATGATCAATGGAAGCAGTTATACAATTCAAATCGCGAGTTCAAGTGGTAGAACTATTGAATCAAGTTAAGCACGAGTGTTAGAATAAACGTCTTGATACATTTGATCCTCGTACTACAGTTACGAAGACATCAAGCTAACTACGGCAAGTTGGGCCGGACGGCCTGCACCCATAGAGGCTGGTCCGAGCCATTTGCGTTAGGTGTCACAGACAAGATGTACGAGGTGGAAAATGCACCCTGTTTGTATCAAGAGCAATCAACTACGCATCCTTCCTGTCGGAGAAAGGAGGACACTCACAGCAGCCCAGACAGAAAACCCGATGATACTGTTCGACTCTGATTTCACGAATGCAAGCTCTTGCCCAAGTCTGAAAAAAAAAGGAAATATAAGTCCCCAGACAGACGCATTTGGAAAGAGGGGGAGGAGATGCGCAGACGTACGCAGTCTCGCAGCTTGCGGTGTTTCCGCCCCCGGTTTCAGAAAGGAGGGCTTGTCGGTTGCCATTCGACTGGAGCCACGAGACGAGGGTCGTGAGAACGCCAACGTTGTTCTAGTTAACACACGTTTCACTCAGACCATGTCCTATATTAAGTCTTCCAGTAATTTTTTTTTGAATGCTCACTGTGACACAGTCCGCATGGGTTCCACTGTTGTCAGAATCAAGATACTTGTGGACTGCAGTAAACATTGAGTTGTGATAAGGTCTAGCTGCATTGAAGGACTCATTGCTTACCGTCGAAAACAAGCCGGGATGTATTACCAAGAGGGTCAGTAACCTTGAGAAGATCCGGTCCGGCCTCTGTAGGGAGCATCTGAGCGCTGGAGTAGCTAGAGCCGGGGATAAGAATAATCTGAGAAGTTGCACCCGCTGCGCGGATAGCGTTGACAGCAGCTTGAACAGAGGCAGCCCAGAGCGCGGTTCCCTGCGGGAGGTCGTGGGGTTCGTTCCTGAAAGACAAGAAGTCATGATTACTGCCCAACTTTAGATCTAGGTAGAAATTACATGATGCCAAACTGAAAGAAGCATTCAATACAAGTAGAACTTTGGAGAAGAGAGATGCTCACAATTATTCTGCTGGTAGAAGCATACTTGGTAGCTAGTTGACTCCAGATGGAGGCGTACTGAGCATTTGTGGGACCTCCCTGACCAATGACGGCGCCGTTCCACCGAGCATAGTTGTGCTAATGATTGACATAGTTAATATCCAGTAAAAGCTGCTTAATATTATATATTAAATACTCACTAGATCCACAATGACATGAGCACCTGTAGCCAGGGCCGCCTGCACTGTTGCGTCATACTCCGCGAAGAAGCTGGCATTGATGGTTCCACCGAGAGTGGGAGTCATGAGCTGCCAGGCTACGCCGGACGTTCATTATAAGCACACGAATAACAGGCGACCAGCCAGTGCCTTACCGAAAGCTGATGACAAGCAAAACAAGTGTAAGCAAAGTTAAAAAAACAAATCATCGGGATTTTTTCCGGATAACTCACGGATGCGGAACAGGTTGGCACGTTCTGCAGCAAAGTGCGCAAACTGAGCCGGAGGGGGAGAAACACCTGTGCCTGTAAAAGAGCCATCCGTCGTTACGCTAAAGTCATATCCAGCTGTGTTGACCCCCCCGAGGAAGGGAAGTCCGCAGCCAGGTCCAGAGCCAGGAGGTGGGGAGCTCGGAGGAGCACCTGGCAAACACTGCGAGTAGTCTAACAGTACAATCGATTGTTTTGTGTGTTATGGCCTTGAATTTGCATGATGCTCACATGGGTTTGAAAATATGCAGGTCGAGCCAGCAGCGCAAGTGGTGGGACCACTCCATCCCGTGCCGCCACCTTTATTGATTCAGTTACTTTCTATCAGCTTTTTTCCAGCTTGACACTGAAAACTCACACTGCCCGTATACCGGAGATTGTGCCTTCGCGAGGTAAATTGCGGGGAATATAACTGCAAGGGTGGCCTTCATATCAACAACTGAGCAAGTAGCTGAAGCAGCACTGACCTTCGACGTTGGACTTTATAGCAATGAAGAAGGGTTTCCAAGTTGAGATCGGTTAAACTTGCACCAAACAACTTGAAATAGCACCATTGCTTCGAATGATCTCCCCGAAAATTGTCCTTGGAATACGTCTGAATGAGCGAGTTATAATCATTTTATTTCACCTGACAAGCGTGTCTTTCCAAGCGCAGAACCAATATCTGAATATTTTTTATATTAAAAAGGATATACCGAGGATAACGATAGGTTCTTCCGAGGGTAACCATGTGACTGGCAGCTACCCTGAGGCGAACCCTGGTAAAAATCTGCATTTCCGTCATTTCAGCGAGGACTAACTGCAACTTGGAGGTTCATCCGATGCCCACCTATACCATATAATAGCTATTCACGCTTCCAATCCACTTTTCGGACAGGTGACTCGTCCCGTTCGTATGCTATGCGCGCCGCCGCGGATGGCCTAAGATGTCAGCAGGTATCAGCAATCATGCGAGCCAGAAGATGTTTTCTGGTGTGGCGCAATTGATGGGCCAATATGTTAGCCCCCGAGTTGACGGTCGCGCACAGCGGTGGTGCCAGGCTGGGCGCTGTTACAATTGATGTTGGTATAACTAGAATACTATGAGCTGGGTGAAGAAAGAAGCTGTTTGAGCGCGTTATGACCTTACCTATTATAGTAAGATAGATAGATAGATAGATGGTCGTGCACTACCCTACTATGGCACACTGCATTGTCTAAGATTCTCAAGTCCTAAAAACAGATGTCATCATTGGCTGCTACATCGATTCTGATCATCATTTTGTATTACATATGCAGACTCCGCTCAATGCATCACTCAATGCATAGCTTGTATAACTCTGAAAAAGCAGTAGCAATGCAGAGTAATGTGTGCTGGCTAGACATCTCCAAAAAAAAATGAAATTCTTACAAATGCAATGACAAATCAAAATCACTTCCAAAGACTACAATGGACAACAACACTGCTCCTGCTACAAAAAAATGTTTCAAAACATAGTGCAAACTGTTGAAGTATTAGACACAGATAAGACACAGATAGATGGAGGGAAAGACTGACAAAATATTTTCTGTCACTAATCGTCTAATTATATACTGTAGTATCTATTCTCTAGTTTAAGCCCGTCCACACCCAGCGACTCCGGCGGATCCGATGTGGCCTGCGATGACGCGACACTTTCCGCAGCCCAGATTTCAATACAAACAACTCCTGCTCCAAGGCTCCAAAATAAGACTTGTGGCCACTGTTGAGAGTGAGACTGATAAACCAAGAAGGCTCAGAGGGTGTGTGAAGCCAAGAAAAAGGTGGAAAGAAAGTGTGTGGTTGGCAAGAAGACAGATGATCTCAAAAAGATACTTCAGGAGATGAAAGAGAATCCATTTGGCAATGTTTGGAAGATAAACATCCTCCTACAAGCAAAGATGAAGAGGAATCTAAAGTTTCTGTAGAGGACAGTCCCTTCTCATCAACATGTGAGTTAAGTGACATACTTTAATATTATCATTCATAAATTTTTGATTCAGGAGAGGAGTGCTTTGATTCCATTTTAGCAGAATTGAGATGCAAGGTTCAGAGGGGCTTACAGTCTCCCAAATAACCTTCAGGTGTCCAATGGGTAGTCAATCAATATAGTTATCAAAGAATCTGGAAAGAAACAGGGTATATATTTACATGAATATATATCCTTACATCATTCCAGCATGACACTTACCTGTGTTGGGGATATATCACAGTCACATATCTGGCCAATCTCCAGATCTCCAGGTCCCTCCAGAAACCCTTTTATTCTTACTATTCTCATTCCCCAACATCATTCCATTATTACCCCCTGTTTCTATGTTATGAAAATCTTTCTTGATAGTTACAAAATATGTTTCACTTATATTAGTTATCCCCAAACCTGATCCCCAAGACCCTTAGTACATAAACCCGAAACCCTCTTGTATGTTCCTCAGTTCTGATATTGACTTAATACACCCTGTTCTCTCTCACTCTATTCTCCTCTCTATGCTAGGACCTGTGACAAGCCCTGGCTCATCCAGACCCTCTGGTTACTTGGACATCTGAAATACAGGGACAGAAAGCTGAGTCAGCACAACACATAAGTTGAAGCAAGTCCCTCTGATCTGTCTGGAAGTCTACCAGAACCTCCAGAACCTGATATATGCTAAGTGACCTTCCCTGGAAATAACATCATCATCCCCAGATTGTCATTTATCAACAGTAACAACCTGTCATTTAACAGGATGAAAATATTGCAAAACCATTGTATGAGAAGATTATTGAAATAGGGGTTGACATGACATGTATTGGAACAATACTAGTACATGCATATATATGTACTCCAAGATGTCCAGTCATGATTCATATTCTAATCTCAACTCACACTTCTCCAATCAACAGTTATCTTCAGATATTCAATATTTGGCATTCAGAAATAGCCTCCACAATACAAACTCCTCTCAGCACTCCTCCCAATCTTCCAATCATCAACACCCAATCCCATGAAGAAATTGAACAACATTATGTCAAATGATCGTCATATAAGTTCAAATTGTGTTTTCTTGTGAAACATAGGCACTGTCAGGGGATGGCCCATTTCTTCCCTTTTTCTCCCTTCTCCCTTCCTTTTCCTCCTTTTCCCTATTTCCTCTCATATTAGATTTATCCTATCCCCTGTGTTATGTCCTCTGCCTCCCTTCTTTCTATCTTTCTCTAGCACTAATTGCCCTTGTATATGCCCTTGTTTGATCACCAGCAGCTATATAGTTAGTTGCTTAGGTAAGGGAATCCTCACCCTTTTCTCTTTGGATTTCCCTTACCAGATATGCTCCTTGCTGTTGTAATTACTATCTGATCTCTTATATAACTTTGGATTTCCCTTACCAACCTAGTGTGATCCCTGTGGGTAGTTTGGGGTTAGAGTCCCCTTGCAGGCCCAGGCAGGACACTGACAGGGTAGTATCCCCTGCAGTAGGCCTGCCAGAAGGCATATCCCAGGTCCAGTTGAGGTTAATAAGAAAAGAAATGGAAATGTTTTTGTATATATTTTGTATTTTATTTGAGTTTTGTTTGAGGTTTTATTCGAGTTTCTTGAACATGCACAATAAGCGCTTGTTTTGAAATCTAAGCAAGAATATATTGCAGAGGATGCGCTGATGTGGATGCAAACTGTCAGTGCTTAAAGATCACGTATAGTGACGCAAGCCTTTGTAGATAGAGATAAAGCTTCAACTTAACAAAATTGAAGCAAGTATTGAGTTCAATAGATGCCTTGAATTGAAAGCAAATGGCTGGTGGCAGTAAAGCAATTGCAGAGATATAAAGCAAGAGATTCAGAATATAAGGGACTTTGTGGAGATTTACTGCCTTGGATTATAGCAAGAACTACAAGCATATTTATACAAAACAGTAACTAAAGTGAGTCTCTTGTGGGTGAATGAGAAATATAAGGGCGATGGAGCAGTTCTGGGGTTGGAATGTACATGAGGGGAGAAATGCACAAATGTGGAACTAATTACTGTTTAAAGCATCTGAAACCAATCTGTGTGCTTTCAGAACTACAAATCATGCAAACTACAATTTGTTTTGAGTTAAAAGAACAAGAAAGAAGAAAGGAAAATTTCTGAAACTCCATTTGAAACTTGGGCACTTGTTCTAGATGAAATAGAAGTGTTCAGGCTTTGGTCATGGATCGGCAATGATAGGGGTGTATAGAAATGGTTTTCTGATCACTATATTGATTTTTGGTGGCATTTTGGAGTCATATGGTTGCTGATCGATGGCTATATTAGCCTGTTTGTATCTGAACATGTGCATACGTTTGTTTGCATTCAATTGCGCTCAGGGTTGCTTGGCTGGTTGAATCTAAAAATATAAACAAAAGTATTCTAAGGCTGAAAGCCTTGAATTGAGCTTGGTGTTGTTTTTATAGTTGTTTTCTTTTTCTATTCTGTGCTAGGTGGCTCTGCTGATCCATCAGAGTGATTATGTAATCTGATGCTCACAAGATAAATAATAATAACAGAGGTTGCCCTTACAGACACTCTGACTATCCCATCACTATCCCCATCTTTTCCAAGAAACTCTATGGCTGAGCCAATTCTACTTCATCAATGTGTTCTACAATATGAAAGATTTCCAGATGCATACACCCCCATACCATAATGTTTCCCCCTCCAAAATTGATTGTACCCTGCACCTCTCTCCCAATCAACCCCTCCCCCTTCTGTTTCCAGACTTACTGCCTCCCATCTGACCCAAACCTGTTGATTTCAGTCTCATCTGACCAAATGACCCTCTTCCAGTCCTCTACAGTCCACTCTCTGTGCTTCAAAGCAAAGGCCAACCTCAGCTGTCTATGCCTTGCACTGAGGAAGGGCTTTTTCTTCTTCACCACAGCCTTGAATGAATGTTTCCTGAGGACTCTTCTGACTGTTTCTGAGGAGACTGGGTGGGGAATAATTGTGTTGATGTGTTTGGTGACCTGAGTAGCATTGGCAGCTCTGCCAGTAGCAATTTGTGATAAAATAGCATGTTGATCTCTAGAGGAAAGCTTGGGAGGATGACCTCCAGAGGAGCAGGGCTGGTTGGGATGGAGAGTTCTGAGAGTCCTGAATACTGTGGACAGGCTGAGCCCAAGTCCTGATGGAATAGTGCAAGTAGAATGTGTTGTTATTCTTAGAGCAACCTGAAACAAACTGTCACGAATGATATTTGAGACCTCCGAACACATTCTATCCGAAGATCTTCGTTCAGAATTCGAATCATCTCATTCAGGCACATTGCATAAACTTGATCCGGTCACTCAATACAGCTCATCAGTCACTCTATTTGGTGTTTAGTGAAACAATCAATAACCAGGTCTGATCATAACCTTTTCTGGAAAAGAAGCACCCTGACTATCCCCATCACTATTCCCATCTTTCACAATGAACTTATTGATTGAGGTACCTCCACTCCATCAAAGCTTGCGATGACATTCTATATCATTAGGTATCATGATATGAATATTATAGACCCTTAGGATCACTCTCCAAAGGATTCAAGGATGGATAACTTTACTTGAAGAGCCATGCGATTTGGAAACATGTTTCAAGAGTTATTGTTGGTTCGTTAATCTTTTTCTTCTATTCACAATTTTCCTACCACCCTTGTTCTTTGTTTTCAATGGCCTTTAATTAGTCTACATGTACCTTAGCTACTTTCCGATCCTCACGGACCCTTTTCCATTTGCTCACTCTTCAGAACCGTTCAGTATATAGCTAGCACGTTCACATGTATATTCCATAGTTCAATTATTGTACATCTACTTGATTTTTCTACTCATACTTGCCAACTTGTCCTAAAATCACCTTGAACAACAACCTCATATTTGAGTAAGCACTCCAATTCTACTTTTATTAGTTTAGCCCACTTCAAGGAATGTGATATAGCTAGCACGTTCACATGTATATTCCTTAGTTCAATTATTGTACATCTACTTGATTGTTCTGTTTAAACTTGCCAGCTCATGATAAAATCACCTTGAACAACAACTTAATATTTGAGTGAGTACTTTGACTCTACTTATATTGATTTAAACACACTTCAAAAGAATGTGAGATCATTGGCTGTGATCAACATGGACTGCAAAGTTTGTTCGATCTACAAGATAGAATCCCTTTGAAACCTCTATCTCTTCGGAACTATGCATTTTATTTGCAAACGTTCCAAAAGCCATTCACTTTTACTGTAGGATTTCTATTCACTTTCGAATACCATTCTATTATCATTAGGAACATTTCCAAACAGAATTACTAACACAACATTCATCCACAACCTTCATCACTGATATTTGAATTCTGACAGACAAGTAGTTCTAAAAATAGCTAAATTTCTATTTAAGGTAGAGGTCACCAGGGATGGGCACCCCTTACATAAGTGTGAAGCTCATTTTCTTCAAAATTACTACTAGATATTAGGAGAGGGATAAAATACAAATTTAGCTTCTGGAATATATTTAGTATATTACTTGCTAAGACTTGTTGCAAAGACTTTAGCAAAAAAAAACACAAAACTGAGGGACTAGAAGCAATTTTAAGGTCAATATCCAAATATATATATATATATATATTATAATTCCTGTATGAATCGTAGCACTTTTCATTTTTCATGAAGACAATTCTGCAGGTCATGTGACATCAGCTCCTCAGCTAATGATCATGTAAATGGTCTCTGGTATGGATAGGATGGGTAGACTGTGGAGGATGGGGGTGGTAGCAGTGGAGACATGGAAGCTCAGTCCAAAAGCTAGTTTTATGTAACTATAATGCAGAATTATATTTTTGTTGTAGCATATGAAAATTTTTTTTTTTCAAAACTAATTTCAGGGCACTTTTCATTTTTTTGTGAAGGAATTTTGCACTTGCATGACTTAAGCATCCATATTACATAAGGGGTGCCTGTTCCTGGTGATTTCTACCTTATAATAACAGCGCCTGCAGGTGCCTAGTAGAGGGGAAATCCAAAGAGAAAAGTCTAAGGATCCCCACTACTAGTGAAAAGACTATACACAACTACCTAATACCTAATCAGGGGCATCCCTATGTGCTGTCAACCCTGCCCAACTTCTATCCCCATAAGGTGCTGCATCCCTGGTGAAGGCCAGATATCAGGCCAGGTGTTCGGATCCTACCCTGAGGTGGTCCAAGGTTTCAGGTCAGTTCCCCAAGGTGGTCCAAGGTTTGACCAGTGACCTGAGATTTCAGACTTGAAACAGGAGGCTTTGGACCCATAACCCAAAGGTTCAGACTTGGGTTCTTGTGCTTTGGACTTGTGTCCTGAGCATGCAAAGGTCTAGACCTTGGAGATGTAGAATTTTGTGTGTTGGTCAAAAATTGATTGTTATGTCCAAGGCTTATGGCAACCTCCCAGGACTACTGCGTATTGATACACTCCAAGTTTGTGCCTCACATGAGTTGGGTACTATGGTGCTACCATCATGAGATGGATGGTAAATATTCAGCTGAGCTAGAATTTATAGGAGGCGATGAGCCTATGTTTGCCCTGATAGGTTCTGCTCTTGTGTGACTTCATGCTAACTTCAGCAATGAGTGGAGTATGGCTCACCAATTGCCCATCAACCTGGTGGATATGTGCTAGATAACAGCTACATCAGTATTGGATATGCTATATCCCCTGAGGACACTTGCAAGGCTAATGGGGAGGTCATGTGGGTATGACCTTAGCAAAGAGAGCATAGAGATCAAGACAGATGAATGTATTAGGGGTATCTTAGTCAATATCAGAACTGACTTCTAATGTACATGAACTAGTGACATATATACAGAGAAGTTCAGTGTGAGGGCAACACTGAATGATGAGGCCATGTACACAAAAGTCAGTTCTGAGATTGACTGAGATACCCCTAATACATTCATCTGTCTTAATCCCTATGCTCTCTTCACTAAGGTCATGCCTAAACTTTGGGTGACCTCAGGCCTTATCCAAAATACTGGGACAGGACTCTGAGCTGGCACAGCATGTAAGCTGAAGCCAAGTCTCATTGGACTCAACTACACTTGGCCCCCCTTGGCACTCAACCCAAACTTCAGTTGACTCTACCTTCATGTTGTGGAATTTATTTTAAGGCACATATAGTCACCCCCAAAATATCTGGATGGGTGCTTAAGTGCCAGATAGGAGGAAAGGGGGATATACAGTATACTGAATTCCCTTAGTCAATCTCATTCACTCAATTTCAATTTATGGCTCATATTATTCTATTGTTTTGACAAGCTTACAGATGAAGTTTCAAGAGCTAAGTCTTTCTAGTTACATAGATACATATTATTAGTTCCTAGTCAGGGATGACTGGAAATTGTATAGTAGCACAAGCAGGCACAGGTGAACCCCTTAGTGTTTTGTATCACTGAGGTGGTGAGTTTAACTGTTGTTTATTTTCAACCTCAGTAGCTAACTCTTTTGGTAGATAATTCAGTCTACAGCTCAATTTATTTTTATTTTCTCCTCTGCATTTCTACCCAATATACACAACACTTCAGTCCCAGCCTCACTTCCACTTCCATTCTGATCAATTCTTAGCATCCCCCCACTTCCAAAATAATATTCCACACTTGTCCCATCACTCCAGCTTCTTTTGCTTCCCTTAGATACTTACTAGAGTAGCTAGAATACTTAAGTATGCTTGTAGTTCTGAAGAATAAATCATGGCAGTAAACCTTCAAAAGCTTTTGTTTGCTCTCATAGACAGTTGAATATCTCAACTACCAGAGCTAATTTGGAGAATCAGACTCAACAGTTATTTCTGATTTACTGCTAGCTATCAAAACCAAGTCTCATCTCATTTTTGCTAATTTTGTGCCTTTCAATCTTATCTTTGCACATACTATTGTACATGAGCTATAGGTGCTGACAAGTTTGATCCTGTAGTGCTTCCCCCACATCACAATGCAAAGATTATATAATCTTTAGACACCATCAGAGCTGCCTCAAAATACTCAAAAGAAATAAAGATTTATGAAAGATATAAGGACAAAAACAATTATATTTCATATCACTTTAAAACAATTTTGACTTTTTTTCAGTTATTAACTACCAGCAACATAACTGCTCAAATGAGACCTAGAACAAGAAATGAGCTTATCTTGGGAAGTTCTATATCAATCGACATCCAATTCAACTGGTGGTAGTGACTCAAAGTTACTTACCACGAGCCACAATACTTGTTAATATACCAGATTAAAATAATTACAGACAGACCATCTTTCGCCGGTAAAATAGACACGCTAATTGAATGGGAATACAATGAATAGGCAGAAGACAACTGTAATTATTCTTTGGTTCATCGTATCCACATTGTAATAAGGTTCCGTTTTGTGGGCAAAGCAGGTACTGTTGAAAATTTAAAATGATGGAAGTCTTCAAGGACAACGGCTGGAGATGGATAAAAAAAACCATTTCTAGGTATGATAGGAAGCTGAATATTGAAAACTTGAAGCAGAAAGTGCTTTGTGCACAAGTGGGATGTCAGTCGCCATGTCAATACGAAGAACCAAGGCAAAATTTACAAGTGCACTGTCCGATAGCCGCATGTACCCATTTCCCGTATTCACGATCACTCATTGGACCTACCCACTGTCAAAGATGATATCCTGGTGAAGATTACCGCCAGAAACACGGGAAACGCTGCACCCTGAAAGGGAAAAGGAAAAGGAGGAAAGTCTCTCGTAAGATCTTGACAATGTCAATGTCAAAGAGCCTTGCAATAACGTAAGAGTATTGCTGTATTTGTACCGGGTATTTGTCGTTCAGCGAGTGAACATTTTTGTTTCAAGGGGAGAGTTTTAGGGCAATCTTCATAGGAAATTTCCTTGACCGTGGAGAAACTTAGGCGACGGTAGTCGAAGGGATGGAGCCTCGTGAGTTCCGGGGTAGGGTAAGAAAGAAGGAGATTCTACTCGCAAATCAATTATATCTTAAAATATGGACTCATGGTGTTGCGATCATGTGTAACCCCACTGTGCCATGTGCATGCTTTGTCCCAATCTTGACGAGAGGCAATGCACAGTCGGCGGAAGCGTCTAACCTCGTTTCGCGAATGGAAGGAAAGGGAAATATCCGCTCTTTATATACCTAATCATACAGTAATTTGATACACCTTGCATACGGTAAGATTATTTCATTCATATTTCACTTTGGCTTGAAAGTTTTAGCAGTTTCTGAAGACAGGGTTCCGCGCAGCCAAGTTATTGTGGAGTGCCCTGGAGTGCCCTGGAGTGCCTAGCTGACATTCACAGAGGCCAATAATCAGGCAGAAGTACTAACTTAAGGAATATATTCATCTCGTCATAAGACTGTGTGAACGTTTGTGATATAGATCATACAGCTTGGCCATAAGATACCAATCTGCAAAGAAGCGAGAAAGGGGAAACGGCATATGATACCGAATCGTACACAAAGGCGGATCCTAAAGTTTCTCGTGGACTACCTTTTTGAGGTCTTCCGCCACAGGCGCGTCGAAGTGATAAAGGGGCTCGAGAGTTGCGTTCTTGTTCATGAAGACATAGCGCTTGAAGAAGTATGGGAGCGCTTTTGTTAGTTGATACTTCATGTGCGTGCGTGTAGGGACGGCGACTGTATATCCCAAGGTTACATATAGATTTGTCATTAGCTCGGGGCAACGTCGGATGAATTTGACAATTTGACGCACAAACGTAGTCAAGTTCCTCGAGTGTACGCTGTTTCGTCTCTGGAACCCAGAGGAAGATCATAACAAAGGCCAAAATATTAAGGCCGCTGCAAGGGCACATTGGCACATCGGTTAGGAGGTAATGTGACGACTTACGCGTAAAAGCCAAAGGCTCCCGTACTTGTGAATGTGGAAAGTAAGCGGGGGAACGTCACAGATAAGACAGCCGCCCAGAATAGACAAGTTGCAACCGCCCAACTCATACCGACCTCTGGGCATCATTATCCATCAATACGATTCAAATAATTGACTGACATTATACAGTAATCAAAACTTACCACGGTGAGATAGGGGGAAGACCTCAGCGGAATATGTGTATGGAACAGGGCCTTCACCAGGAGAGTAGAATGCCGCAAACAAGAAGACGAAGAATGCAATGATCCCAAGATGAGAACCGCCAGTACCCGGGATGTAGAAGGAGAATCCGGCGGCTAGCAAAGTCCAGGCCATCTGGGGGAACGTAAACAAAAGAAGAGTTCGTCGTCCGTACGTGTCAATTGTTCGAACGGCGGGCCAAGCAAAACTAAAAACAGTATAAGTCTAAGTTTAGTGAAACAAAGCTGCTTACACGAAATTGACTAGCCCAAAGCCGAACGAGGCTAGCAAGGCGGTTTCTTGAGATCCACCTGCATTTTGGAAAATGGTCGACGAATAAAAGGCGATGATATTGACTGCGTCACCGTCAGATACCAATAACAGTTCTCATCTGATAACGAAGGTGGCTTACTTCCACACATCTGTTGGGCGATCATGACAGTCCATGACGCTAGGGTAGCGCGGCGAATACGAGGAATGGTGAAGAGTTCAATGAATCTGGTGATATAATTGCTTTGTCCAATGATAGCTGACTCCTCGGTGAGTTGAGCATGGATATAGTAAAGGTCACGAGCTTTCAAGGGGTATCAAGGTAAATCTAGGTCGGATGAAGATAAAAAGGATTGACCGACCAGCTTGAAGAGGTGTATTGCGTAAACGACACAAAGACTGATAGGCCTCTCTGTAGCGCCCCTTCTTCATATACCAACGAGGAGATTCTGGGTGACGCTGTTGATGAGAGAGAAGAGAGATAGATGTCATAACAAACCTGGGCAGAAGTAGATTCCCAACACCAGTGGTACAGCAGGGATGAATGCAGAACCAAACTGCAAGCGCCACGCTAGAGGCCCAACTTTGAAGAGAGCCAAATTGGCACAGAAGCCCCTAGTGACACCGACGTCATTTAATAAGTTCTGTCTTATACAAGGTTTCCTCACAAGAAGATGCCAAATGCCGTCCACATCTGCCAACTCATAACCAATCCACCACGAATAGTTGCTGGGCAATTCTCGGCGGCATAGATAGGAACAGTAGACGCCTTAGAGCCCATGCCAACACCAAGGAGTAGACGGCAGATGAACAGTTGGGGCCAATTTTGAGAGAAGCCAGAGCCTATTACAGAAAGCAGACAGAAGACGGCGGAGAAAAAGATGGTACCACGTCGCCCAAAATAGTAATTGAGTGGGTCGCTACACCAGCAGCCGCTAAAAGGTATCAGTTGGCTTACGTCGACACTGCAATGCGATGGATCTGACGCACAAGAATGCGGAGGCTATGTAGGGTGCTGAATTAACGAGACCGACAAGCCAATTGTCACGGTCGGCGTTCTTTGGATCAGAGCCAGCATCGATACCAAATTGCAAAGGAAAGGACAGGTTTGCGCCATTGGACCCTGTCTGATCCCACCCTCTTGGAAAGATGTTAGAGACCAAGTCGATGCAGACAAGTATCTTGTTACATACTGAACAGCAGCTCCAACAGAACAAAGGATCACAGTCAAGTACAACGCCCTTGGCTGACGCCATTTGTGCAAAACCTCGTTACGCAACGCCTCACGCTCAGCGGGTTCCAACTCGGAAATAGACTCGAATTCTGGAGGGTTCTGAGCTACGAGTGCACCGTTCTGAAGAAGGGGTAAAATATCGTTCATATCTCTTTCGCGTGCAAACTCTTCGACGTTGGCGAGTAACTTCTTGCGAGGTATGCCAGCAAGGGGATTTTGGATTCTTGAGTGCAGACAGTCACTGCGTGTCATGTGGATTTCGTGAACATAGTACTTGCCTGGCACTGAGGTTGGCGTTCAAGTTCACGTGCTCGGGAACTTTTTCCATGTCATTGATCGATCTACGATGCCATGTCGTGGACAATCAGTGTCGGATGCGGTGGATGGGCAGGAGCAACGTACGCATGTTCCTCACGCGAGGAGTCGTCCTTCGTGTCAGGCGGGACAGACATGATGGTAACGTGAAGAGAGGCAGAAGGGCATCTTGCACTTTATAACTTCATAAGAATAGTTCCGTAGGCGGGTGAGAACAAGAAGTAGCATCGCCCCTTGAAGCGAGATATAGATCACGAGAGATGGGAGATTAGACTTATGAAACGAGTATGTAAAATCAAAATAGAGTTGATCATGGAGTGAATACGGGTATTTACCTGCTCTCTTTCTACTCACACCGGCTCTCTTATGGGTGAACAGCTCTCCAAATTCCAGCCTCTCGTGAATCAAAGTTGCGGTGAATATCTTCTTTGCAGCTGCAGAAGTACTTGAAAAAAATATCTAGGCTGATCGGCATTCTCACGCGGGGTGAGACTATCGTCCACTGAGCGCCGAGCGCCATTGGGCAGCAGGCGTCGGCTGACCAGGAGCTGGCGGTTCGCCTTTGATACTAACCCTCATTCTCATCACCCCACGCACCCAGAGACTCAGATCACGCGCCACTATTCATTTGAAAATGCACCGCGCTAGCTAACGGATAGAAAACAAGCACCGGAAAGCGATCATTACCGACAAGGTAAGCGCCTAAGGTTCTACCTATGATCCTTGTCCCTGTGCTGTCTTAACACAGTAGTTGGAGCTGGAGAGACGAATATCTCACTTATCTCACTTTCTGCATGAAGGTGAGATATCTTCCCAGCTCCATTTCCAGCATTTTCATATCTTGAAACATATCTCCAGCTCCATATTTCGCACGACAATTGCTTTAAAGCTACCGGGTACCAGAAAAAATTTCAGAGTCATATGACACGCTGATTCATGTGGAGGAGGACCGGGCTCGGTCTTGTTCGAGGCCAAGCCCACGTCTTAAACAAGGTATGACGCAACAATCTCAAGTCTTTCACTTTGACGAGGCACATAACAATGAGAAATGTCAGTGGGGGATGATAGTGAACAGCCGAAGGGGTGCCCTAATGAGTGCCTTGACACTAGAAGTGCAGAAAAACGTTTATGGCCGAAAATTGTCAGGAGTTTCCCTATTTTTCCAAACTTCTTTGAGCAAAAAAAGCAAGGAAAAAAAATACTATTTTTGGAGAAAGTTTCCATGCAAGAAACTTTTAGAATACTTTGGAAAAAGAAATTATAAAGACACCAAGAAAAAATACAGAGAATTGGTAAAGTTGTTCCAATTTCCAAACTAGAATATTTAAAGCAAATTGTAACAAAGATGGCCAAAGGCTGGATAAAAAACTTATTTACAGGTGTATTTGTTTTAAAAAAATGTTATGATCCAAATTGATGGTCAATTTCCAATTGACATCCCTTGTCAGAAAATATCATTTGGAATCACTATTTGGAACAACACCTCAGCCTCACTTTTCCTCAATCTCATGATGACAACTCTCATTGATAATGGGCTCAATGAATCATTTTTTTGATGCTCAAATAATAGATCAACAACCAGGTCTGACTGCATCCTTTTTAGGATAGAGGTAACTTGTTACCCTACCACTGTCCCTATCTTTTCCAAAGGACTCAATGACTAGGCTAATTCCACTCTACAAAAAGTCTACAATGACAAACACTACTATCAGACTTTATGGCACATTCATCATAGACATGCAGATGCAGGGTCAGTCCTCTGAAGGAACAAAGGGATATCTTCACCAGCTAAGGCTCCATTTAGTTCAGAAACTCAATTCCTTTGTTTCCACATTTATTTCTGGCTCACTAATCTTTTGTTCTATTTGCAATTTTCTTCCTTCCCTTGTATCTTCCTTCCTATTGCTTTATTAGCATACATGTATCTTATCTGCATATCCAACCCTCATGGACTCATTCCTATTTGCTCCCATTTTCAAACCATTTGGTATATACTGGTCTCTCACATGTATGTTCCCCAGTTCAATTATTATTTGTCTACCAGTTCACCATTTTGGTAAGAACTAGAATGTATATTCAAATAGAACTCAATATGGATTGTTTGGAGGATTTGGAAGCCACAGTGGGTGAATTGTGTGCCCCCACCTCTCAGACTAAAGAATCAATAGGTACTTGTCAGAATTAATTTGTAAGTGATAAGAGTTGTAGATGAATGCAATGTTAGTAAAACAAAAGCAATAGATATAAATGATATAAAATCAGTATTTGGAAGTGAAGGCCATGTTGTGGCACTTGTAAATAGTTTAGGGTATGTAAAAACTGAATAAACTATCAGTTTCTACAGGTTTTTGTCAACTAATTATAAAGAGAATAAGAAAGATCTTGGGACTCACCACCTCAGTGTGAACAAGCACTGAGGTGTTCATCCTTGAGCCTCTAACTATATATGCAGCTGGTTAACTAGCCTTGTGTCTTTGGCACGAGTTCCAGCCGCATGTTATCAATACTAATATTACTTATTCTATCTACCGCAGCATGGATTGACCACGCTGCTGTTGTGGCCTATAGGCACCCATGCAAGTTTGCTCCCGCGGGTCTACTTGCACCAACAGGCCAATCATACAGTAAAAGCAAATGACTTTTGGAATGTATGTGTGATAGTTCCAAAGAGACAATTCTTCCAAAGGAATTATGTCTCATGACCTGAATGGCTTTTGCAACCACATGTCAGTCACAGTTAATTTGTTTGCATTTGTTGAAGGCTTTGTCAACCATTAATAATGATATGCATGTACTCACTGGAGGATGGTTTGGTCAAAGATTTTGTGAAGAGGGTTCAAGACAAGATAACAAGTTTGGTGATGTATGATGATTGAACTAGGAAACATACATGTGAGAGTCCTGTATATATACCAAAGGGTTTGGAATGGGGGGTGAGTGGAAGGAGTCTGTGAGGGTTGGAAAATAGGTAAGGTACATGTACACTAAAAGTGAAAGGAATGAAAGTACAAAGGGAAGGAGAAAAATTGTAAATGAAGAAAAAGATTAGCAAACCAGAAATACATTCTGAAACATATTTCAAAATTGAATGGAGTCTCAGCAAGGATGTCCCTTTGATCCTTCAGGAGTGACCCTGCATGTCCAGGGTAATATACTATGAAAGACCATACAACATGGGCACAGACAACCAGACACACATGCAACAGGGTTCAACACCCTAGCAACATATTCCTAAAATATTACAAACACTGATGTCCCTATCCTTGAGCAAGCATGCACACCTACAGGTGCATATATCCCATCACCAACACTCATATGCACATCTCAATTGCCCCATGGACTGAGGACAGTCAACCACACATAAAAATGTACAGTAGAAGTGAAGCAAACATTTGCAATCCACACAGACAGGGGAAAGCTGTTGGATGATGATGACAAAGCAGATTGTACAAGCGCAGTCATTCGGAATGGCTAATGGACATTACCATGTTTCCAATTGACATGATATGTTAGATACATTGGTAAAATAAACAACCTTCAAGTAGTATAAAAGGTAGATAGTTACAACCTAACATCTCAGTCCAATAATAAAGACTGAGGTGTAAGTACTTAGATTCTCCTCAACATTATCTTCTCTAACTGTGTAGCACTAGTCATATTTACAGGTGCTTATACCTACAATGATATCACAAGTCCAATTATAAAGACTGAGGTTGATACAGTATTTACAGATTATGAGACCTACTTCTTCAACCATGGATAATATGCTCCCTAGTACCAACTCTGTGTTATTTAACATCCCCCAGCTTGTCAACAATGGCACAAACTGGATACCCTATAAGGAGAGGACATTAAGCACAATAGGTGCACAAGGTCTAATGCATTATGTTGATGTTCATGCCATAAAACTGGTACCTTATACAGTGGACCCAAATATATTGAAAGGACTATCACATGGACATATCTTTCTTGAGTTTTATTTTCATTCTATTTTTCTTTCACTATATTTTATCACACAGACTCCACCACTATTCCAATCACATTTATTTCTATCCTCAGTCTCATTCTACCTACAAATTCCAACACACACAAGCCACCCATACATGAAAAGATCCACATGCAAGCATCCCAAGACACCAACATTGAGAACGAGTTGAGAATATCATCGAGAACATAAGTCCTGAGTCAAGCAAGGCACATACAAGACACAACCTGAGTGAACTGAGACACAAGAAATGAATGCAAGTCATGGCACATCCAGAACATAGGTTGAGATGCACCAAGAGTATGAGTTCGAGTCCCGAGACACATTGAGAGCATGAAAATTGAGTCATATGTGAGAACTGAGCCATACCAAGGACTGAAAACCCAAATGCAACACAAGACACATTTGTCACAGTCACATATCCAGCTGATCTCCAGATCTCCAGATCTCCTAGGTCAATCTCCAGACCACTTTGATCTCTGGATCTCCAGGTTCACCTGGAAAACTTGTCACCCTTTATTTCCACTTCCCTTGTCATCCCATTTTAACCCCCTCATTTCTATGTCTTAGAAATCTTTTTTTGATAGTTATGAGATGCATTTCACTTACATTAATCATCCCCAGACCCGATCCCCGAGACTCTTAGTATATAGACCCACAACCCTAGTGTATATACCTCAGTTCTGATATCGACTTAATACACCTTGTTCTCTACTCTCTCTCTCTCTCTCTCTACGCTACAACCCATGATGAGCTATGGCTCACCTGCATCTTCCAGATACTCGGCTTCCTGAAATACAGGGATAGAATGCTGAGTCGGCACAACACACAAGTTGAAGCCAAGTCCCTTTGACCCAGCTGGAAGTCTACCAGAAACTTCTGGAACCCTGCCTTACACTAAGTGACATGTCCCAGAACCATCTTCATTGTTCCCAGATAGTCATTTAAAATCAGTGACAACCCGCCATTTGACACTATATCAGAACTACTAGACTCAGTAGTTCAAAATGGTCATCACTCGATCAACCACCCAAAACCTGCCCTCATGGACAACCCCTATGGTCCTGGCTTGTAGAGCTAGAAGCACACCCCTGATCATAAACCCACCTTTTTGTCATCATTACCTACATCCAGCAGAAGGTTCTCAACAATTGACAATTTCATGGTCAAAAGAAAACTAGATGCCCGGACCCCCAGTTAATGGTCCCGACCCTGACCCTGACCCTAACCCTGACCCTGACCCTGACCCCAATGATCCGTCTGACAATGCATCAAACCCTGATGACCAACCTGGCACCAAACCCATCCCATCGCCAGAACCTGAAGAAGAAGAAAACGTAGCTTAACAACTGTCCAAGGCCATTGCCAAACTTGCTGATTCTATGAACTCTGGAAAAGATGATGGCCCCAAGACGAAAATCCGGGAATCGGATTTGTTTGATGGATCCAACCTGAAAAAACTAAATGGCTTCCTTCTTCAATGTAATTTGATTTTCCACACTAAACCAAAAGCTTTTGCATCCAATCAGGCTAAGGTCACATATGCCCTGTCATTTCTGAAAGGCATGGCTCTCGACTACTTCAAGCCGTACCTAACCAATGACACAGCAAACGACCCACCATGGCTCTCAGATTATCATGGATTGTTGACGAACCGATGATCAACTTTGGTCCCTATGATGCAGTCATGGATGCCAAAGTTGAACTGGAACAGCTCATCATGAAAGATAGTCATAAGGCAATGAAATTCTTTGTCGAATTCTACCAGCTCTCTTCACTCCTCAATTACAACAACCAGGCGCTGCTCCAGAAGGCCTACCTGGCCCTCCCAAAGCACATCAAGGATGAAATAGTTCATTTCAACAAGCCAGCAACACTGGACGGACACCAGGACCTCATACAAAAAATTGATCAGCGTTACTGGGAACACAAGTCAGAAATCTCCAGGAAGCAAGGCCCTGCTCCTAAAACTGAGGCTAAGAATGAGAAGCCACAAAGAAATTCCAAGCAAAAGATAAGGAACAGCCAATCCAAACGTGACCCAGTCTAAGAAGCCGGACCTCATGGATAAGCTTGGAAAAGACAGCAAACTCACTCAACAAGAACAGCAACAGCGCCTTGCCTGTTGTGTGGCAAGAGCAGCCATATGGTTTGTGAATGCCCCAAATCAACCAAAGCATGAGCAGCCAAGGTTCCCAAAGATACGATCACCAAAGTCAAGGCCAATGCTCCAGCTGTGACCTCCAGGGCAAAAAATTAGTCCAAAACCCTCCAGTCTGCACACGTCCCCAGGGTTGCATTGACCAAGTAGTACATGCCCCCATAGACATTAGACTCAATGCTTCCACTCTTTCTAGTAGTCCATCATTGCCAGTTACTCTATTTTCTGATTCCATAGATAATGTTCTGATCAAGGCATTAGTAGATTCCAGTTCTATGCATTGTTTTATCAAACATATGTTTGTCCATAAATACAACTTACCTACCAGACCTATTTCCCCTCCAATCCCTTTGAAACTCTTTGATGGTAGTACAAATTCTTTTATTTCCAAATCTGTAGAAGTTCCAATCTGCTTTTCCCTGCATGACTCTTTTTCCATAGTATTTTATGTATCATTGTTAGATCCCTCCTGTTCAGTGGTACTCAGACATAACTGGTTCACCCACCACAATCCATTGATTGACTGGGTATTGGGCAGTATTACATTCCAGACCACCTCTCGTGGAAACCAGATGACAAATCCATAGGCTAGCGCCCAAGCTGCAACGGCTCTGGATCTGCTACTGGAATCTGGCACCCCTCCGAAGCTCGAAGCCCCCCAGATTGCCCTGATAAATGCAGCAGCATTTGTATGTGCCTGCAAATTAGAAGGCTCTTCAACATTTCAGCTTAACCTGGTATCCCCAGAAATCTCCAGACAATCCACATCTGCCTCTGACACCTTCAATCTGGTCAACCTTGAAGGCATTCCTGAAGACTGTCACGATCATGATTTATGATCTGTTCCACCTTCCGAACCATCCGAACCACCCGAACCACCCGAACCATCCGAACCATCCGAA
>QMFG01002616.1:0-26015 GCA_003314545.1 Ramaria sp. MG151
ACGTAGTTTACCGAGTGGAGGTGCAGCAAAACGGATACCTAGAAATTGATTCTGGCCGTTACCCTGCACAGTTCCTTCATAGGTAGCGTAGCCTAGGTCCACTGTAGGAGGGAGGGGTTGCGTCGTTACAACACAAATACCAGCTAAGCAGGTAACTAGATATAGTGCTTTCTTGTGCGTCGACACCATCATGGGGGGTCACAATCCAACGATAGTAATGGCATTCTCCCCGGGGTTTTTGAAGCCGTCGAGCGAGCAGCGGTCCGTGTATTCCACAGACGTCCAGTCACGCGGTATGCAAAGTCGGAAGTTACGAAATCGGACGTATGGAAAAAATCTCATGTGTTCCAGGAAGATGTTGCAAAGCATTGGAGAGGCTTCGTTGGAACCGAAGTTTAAGCTGGTTTGTGTGGTTGAGTGTGCCGTTCACAGCAAGAGACGGTGACGGATTTTTTCCCTCTTAAACTGAAGTCCCAGCTGCTTAAGACGAGACCCTTCGAGCCACCATTCTAGCCGTCCTCAAATCCTGTCTCCTGTAAGCACAAAATTGCCGTCATTATTGAAATCATCGACCACACACTGTTTGTAAGCGTATATTTTCAGGCCACGTTTTGTAGGATCTTCATGGATCTACTATTTATATCCTACAGCTATCCTAGTATCCATGCGGCCCCCTATTTGGATAAAGCGGCTTCTTCGTGGATGGACCGGTGTTGTTACCAAGGACGCTGAGAAAGAGTCGTCGGAGAATGCTTTGAATGCTTCAGCGTATGAGCGCTAGTCAAGGTAAAGAATTTAGGCAGTACTTTACGAGGATTCGGAAAGTGGATTTAAATGTCAAATCTAACAAGATTTTGAAAACAGCCTGCAGAAAACGATTGGAATATGTGCACGGATCTGGCTTCGGAATACTGCTGGCGGCCTTGAAAAGTCTATAACATGCTCAAACCACTCTAGTTGGACTTTTCCAAGATATGTCGACCTTTTCATCAAATCTACATCCTCTTCAATTCCTATATTGTGATCAACCCTGTTAGACCCCCTGAGCGTGAATACAGGAACCAGCCAACGTGGGTCAGAAGTTTCGACACACGCGCGCATGAGATTACCAAAGAAGTACCAGAGGAGTGACCAAATTCTCCAACGCATGAGTCATATTGAGATCTGCGTTTGGTATGTTCGAGCTTCACAGTTGACAATTGAGATTGTTCCTCTAAAAAATTGCGATATGTTTTCCAACTGGAGTGAACCTTGAAGTCTTCTTTCGACGTATCAGTTCCCATGCATATGCTACTCAGAGCCACCACCTTCTCGCTTGTCAGGGGCAGCGCGTGCGTTTCTATATCAGGTGCATATTCCACAATATTTGGTGTACACACCGTTCCGTTGGGTCTTCCAATGGCGCTGCATCTTCCTGAACGTCAGCTAATATAACGCTGATTGGGTCCCTCCAATAATAAAAGCAGAGTAACTACAAGATGGCAGACATGCCCCTAGTGGATGCCCCACAAGCTCACCGACTAATACAATGTCCTCAGAACCCTTGGTCAAACTGCAGGGATACTCGTTGACAGTCCCGCTAGCGAGCTATTCGGAAAAGCTCGATCGAGATATACCGGAGAAGAGCAGTTTGGACAAAGTGGAGACCGATAGTCAAACTATTAATGTCCACAACAAAGCTATCGACTCGGATGGAAGCTACACTGTGACAGATGAGTTCGGGGAAACTCGTTTTGTTCGTGGAGAACCGGTTATCACAACGGGGGCGGATGTATCAAAATACGCGGTTGATGTTCGTGACGATGGCGATGAGGCCTTGACGTTTCGCTCTTTCACTATCGGGACCGTAGTCGCAGGTCTGGGAGCTGCATTAGCTGAGGTAATTGCTTCTTGAACTTTTGACTCTCTACAAAGAATAACCGCTTTAGTCAGATATACATCTATAAACCTATTGACGTCACCATTTCGGCCATCTTCCTTCTGCTTTTTGTCTTCACTATTGGAAAGGCATGGGCGCGGTTTTTACCAACAGGAGACACATTCGAGAATCATTCCAAGTGGGCATGGCTAGCACCTACCGCTCGTTTCATCAATCCTGGTCCGTTTGGGTTGAAGGAGGTCCGTCCAACTTTCTTAGAGACTTCCCCTCCCACATTCACCATTCGTTCGAATGGTTAGCATGCAGTCGCGACATTGTTATGCACCACAGCCGCAGGTGCGAGTACTGCCGTCAGTAACTTCGCAGTGCAGAGGGTACAATTTCAGACACTATCCGTAAAGAGGTATGCTCACGCGGAATTCAGTTGTTTTATGATGCGAAAGTCAACGCAACAACAGCTGTATTGGCCACTTTCTCGACGGCATGCTTTGGTTATGGGATTGTGGGAATACTACGCCCCTTGACGGTATACCCTGCTGAGATGGTAAAGAACTTGATGGAGTTTTGGTCGTCCAGTCAAACTTGACAGCTTCTACCCATTATATGACAGGTATACTGGTTCAATCTACCTACCGTTGCAGTCTTCCAAACCTTGCATTTCGACGCATCGAAGACCTCCAAGCGTCTCAAGCTATTCTGGACTGTGTGTACAGGGGCGGGTGTTTATGAGGTTTGCGATCTCAACATCATCAATCCTTACTCAACTTACGCCGTCTACCACAGTTGATCCCTGCATACATGTACAAAGTCTTTCCTTACTAACACATTGTCTTCACTGTCTTATTAACCCTAACATCAACGTCTCTGCTAGTTTTCCCGTGTTAAACGGTGTTTCAATACCTTGCCTCGCTTCCCAGGGTGCAAGTGATTCTGTCCGAACAACGTTCACCAACATCTTTGGTGGTTCCGTAGCCAACGAAGGTCTCGGACTCTTCTCACTGAGCTTCGACTGGCAATATATTGGTGCATATTACATGTCCTTGCCCCTGGTTCAGCAAGGTACTTTTCTTGGCTTTAAAACTTTTTTGCTCCCGGAAACCCATCATCATACTCATTTGTACTTGAAGCAAACTCGTGGATAGGTCTCTCAATTTGCTACGTAGCAATTGCGGCAATCTATTACAGCAACACGTTTGGTGTAAGTCTCCCTTCCTTACATGTCAAGAAGATTACTTAACTTCATGACTCTCGACTGTCTCTTTCCAGTCTTTATCCTTCCCTTTGCTTTCCACCAGTCTCTTTGCAGCAAACGGCACCGTCTACAATCAACCTTTCGTCTTCGGCCCGACATTCACGCTAAACCGCACAGCGTATGAGACTGAAGGACGGCCCTACCTGACGGGCAGTAATGTGTGGTCAAACATGACAGCTGCATGGGCTATCGGAGGGCTCATTGCACATTGTCTTTTCTTCTGGTCTGGTTACGTGAAGACTTCTTTCAAACAAGCCATAAGTGGGACGCAACCGGATCGACATTGGGTGGTATGTGTCCTTTACGTTATCTTGATGGATGCTATGTCTGCAGTCCCAACCAATTCAATCATCCTTATCTAAAGGCTATGCAAAAATACAAAGAAGTCCCATGGTGGTGGTATGCATCATTATTGGTTTTGGCTTTCTTTGCAGGTGTGCAGTTTCATCTTTCCGACATATAATATGCTGAACCATCGCAGGTCTCATAGTCATACTCACGGGTCTGATTTTTTTCAATGCTTTGTAAGATTAAAAGCTGAAAGTTATACAGGGAGTACAACACTGCCATGGTGGGGTTACATCACTGCGCTCTCGTTAGGAGGTAACTAGTGGGTTTTTTGTTCGTTAAGAAGACAATGTTGACTTGAGGCTTGTATAGCCTTCATTGCCGTAAGTTTAACTTAGCTCCTTCCATGAGGATTATCATAAAATCCGACCCTTTTAGCCTTTTTCCAACCTTCTTTACGCCAGACTTGGTAACGGAATAGCGACCAACCAGTTGGTCTGTACAGAATCACATAATAACCAGTAGCTCCTCGAACTTATATTCCTCGTGGTAGATGAAAATGGTTGCCGGTGCCATGCATCCTGGAAAACCCGTAGCAAATCTTTATGTACGTTTTCACAAAAGCGAGTTGGTAATACGTCTACTCTAACACAGTCGACTGGTGGACGGGTTTATCAGTTCTCAATGTGGTCACACGATGTGATATCTACATCAATCCTCCTGGCTGGTGATTTGAAATTGGGACAGTATCGTGAATATATAAACATTCTATAGCTGGGGTGTTTTGACCTTTTTGTCAAATAGTTAAGATCCCGCCGCGAGTGATGGTCGTCACTCAGCTATGGGGCACGCTTCTTGGGGCCTTTGTTAACTATGCAGTCATGGTTACTGTTACACAGAATCAACGTCAAATCCTCGTGGATCCTATTGGGACTAACGTCTGGAGTACGTATTTAAGTTGTGCTCGCCCACAATGGCATGCATGCTATTTATGATTTTCAGGTGGCCAAACAGTTCAGTCACTCAACAGTGCTGCGGTTACTTGGTCACTCGCGGGACAACTCTACGGTCGTAATGGGCCATATGTATGGGTTCCTATCGGTCTCGTGAGTAATCTCGACCCGTTGCTTTACATCTCGTAACTATCGGTCAGGTGCTTGGAATGATTCCCACTATAATACAATGGTTCATATGGAGGGTTCGCCTTTCCCCGATTCTTTAAGGAACGAGACTGACCACGCTTTTTTCAGCGCTGGCCTAAGATCGGGCCTGTCCAAGTTGACAAGATCATCCTTCCCGTCATTTACATGGTGCGATGTTTCCTTTACTTATATTCCTCGGTTCCTGACCTTGAACTCGTGATGGTATACACAGTACATGGGCTGGCTGTCCACAGGGACTAATTCCACGATCTTGTCCACCATCCTTGTTGGTGTAATATCACAACTGTGGATCCGTCAGCGTTATCCGGGGTAAGTTTATTCCTCGTCGTGTACGGGCTGTAACGCCTTACCATTTTATCCCGAATCAGGTGGTATCGCAACTATAATTATGTGCGTGTTCCTCGAGTGTCTAATGAATCAACAAGAGTACTTGTTCTGACTAGTTTACCCCAGCTTCTCGCCGGAGCCTCGGACGGTGGTGTACAAGTGTTGATCTTTATTCTCACTTTTGCTGTATTTGGTGCAAGTGGCGTCGCTCGCCCCTTCCCTACGGTGAGTTCGATTCCGGCTAGGTTGCCAAAAAGCTATCTGACGGCCATGTATTTCAGTGGTGGGGTAACCCCGACATCTCATCGGGTGTAAACAACCTGGATTATTGCAAGCAGATATGAAGTCTTCTGATATACTTGATCACCTTGTCAAGGAAGGTCATTGACATAATTTTGGCTTGAATATATTTCATGGTAGAGATTGTACCGTCACGAGTTACTAACGCAGGCATAATGGGCGTAAATTGTACTGCACTATATTCCCAATAAAACTTCCAAGATTCTAGGAGCGGAAATATTCAACTTTCGTTAAATCACTCGGTGGTTCCGAACCACCATTTTACCATCTCTTGTTCTTTTGCAGACGGGGTCAGCTTCTTGAAATCCACGCGTCCAACGAATCGCCTGCGGGAGAGTAATAGCGGCATCCAGATTCGGTCATCCGGCCACATACGGTCGAGGGGGATCGGGGGAAACCCCTCATGTTGAGTTGAAGGACCAGTACAATACTCGGACGGAATGGAAAACCACTCTGGCCGCATTTCGTCAGTCCTATCAAATCTTGTCAATTTCACTTCAGTGCCTTTTTTAGTCATAGCATACTCTATGGGATCTCCTTGAAAGACGTCGGATGAAAATATTCCTATTTCATATGCGTACGGATAATCTTCAGAGTAGAACAGCAGTGTTCCGCAAAATGTAAGTTCAGCGTCAATTCCAGCTTCTTCCTGTGAATTTATTCCTCTGTAAGTCATAAAACTGCTTGAAAAATCATAAGGAAAGAGTTGTTAACCTTGAGTTCCCGAACAGCTGCTTCAGTAATGGATTCTCCAGGCTCTACCTTCCCGCCGAACCCATTGTATCTGTCATCGTCTCAGTAAACTAGATGGAATGAAATTTTGCCACTGAGACAAACAGTCCCATCCCGAATCCTCGCTTTTTGAATCCTAACAACATCTATCCCAAAGAAAAATTGCGCAATTACTATTATAATGTATGTACGTTCAGCATCGAAATTCATGGCTATACCTTTCCTGTCTTCTCGCTCCATACGAAAGCGTTGGTGAACATCTTGGTGTTTTCGAACAGAAGCCAGTCATTGGAATAAGTCGGATGGCATCCTGCGATGACCTCTTTCGCAGGTCCTTGCAGTCCGGGCGGCAGACTAGGTGTCGACATTAACTTTTTATAGAAATCTAGTTTAAGACTAGAATGAGAACTTTAAATTTAACTGTCAAGAATTTGGAAATTTGGAGGAGGACTTACCAAGTATTGGCCGTGTCTCAATCTACGTAGATAATAAGTTCTATGGGTCGTTGCAAGCGTGAATTGGCGCCCATGCAAGAGCCGCACAAATGGGTAGAAATTTTAAATTTTGCCACTTATCCTCATATCTCACTTCACTTCTTATTTTCCATGAGCGTAATGGTGCGTTACCCGTAGTCGTTCATGGGACGAACATAAACCCTTATATATGTAGTTCCAGATAGAGTCGCCAGAATATTTTGTTTCCACTACAGGTGGGATAAAAAGTACATAAGGTTGACAATAGTCTAAACATACATACAAGCCAGAGAATATGAGATGAAGAGATGGTAAGCCGTGTTCTATGATGGACTCGAATGAGCGCTTGCGCACAAATAAACAAAGATACACAAGCCATCGAGATTTCAGACTGAACTTGAAGACATGGGAGACTCCTGGCCTAATTGTAGGTTATTTGCAGGCGCAATCCCGCTGGAAGGAGAAGCCCTTATACCCCCGTGCACAGGGGAGGACAGTGGTATTATGGACAGGCGCGGGCGTGCCTTAGTCGTAGAATCTGATGGTCCCCCTTCATTAGGACTGACTGGTATCTTCCATGCCTACCATACAAGACGCAGCAGTCAATACTATGGCTCCGGCATCCGATGTGAGAAATTAACGTTACCTCGTCCTCGTCCTTTTCTTTCTCTTGCTTTCTCAACTTTGCGATTCGATTTGTTTGTATTGCCCGTGCCAGAGAGATAACAGAAGGAAGTACGACAGCTAGAGCAAGGACCTGTGAAAATGTTAGCGTAGTTGCAGTCAATGAAGTAGCTTAGCTACCTGACCGAATCCCCACTGGTTGGTACCTACAACAATTTAGTTAAAAACCAGGGTAAAGGGACACGCGTCGCTAACCTGAGACATGAGCATGCGTTTGATGAACGATTGCCTCCGTTGTAGAGACGAAGTAGGCGAAGACGATGATTTGGGTAAATAAAATGCCAAAAAATATTGCTGCATCCAATACTCAGTCGTGGAGAAATAAAAACAGACTTAAAGGCGTACGGTCCACATCTGTTCCCAACCACTGCTGTCGGGACTGATGTCTTGGATGACGCTTGCGACTCTGAGATGTGCCACTTTTTCTACGTCTCATATCACGCCCCGACGTTGTGCTTCCTTTACGGGTAGCCTTGGAAGTCAGCTCCACGTCAAGGTCTCCAGAAGCCTCCCGCATGGAAAGATGAGACCTCCCATGTTTTCTCCAGGCCATACATTCCGTAAACGTTACTGCCGTGTAGATCAACATCATTACAGATGCACAAACAAGAGCAATAATTCTGCCGGCTCCTAGCGCTGGCACCTCAACAGCAAAAAGAAAGATGAATTTGATCCCCTTATTGCACGGAGTTCCTCCAGAAAAGCGGTCGGCCCACGCCCACATCGTAATGGTCAATATCATGGAGAGGTAACCTATGGCGAGACTGTTTCAAATAGAAAGTCAACAGTTAAACAATTGGCGTACCTTGGAAGACGGCAGCAATTTTGACAAGATTATCCTTTCCTTTTGAACGAGAATAAGAAGCCAACGAGAGGAACGTTCCAAGGTTAGCAAGCCATTGCAGCTGGGACACTGATCATCCCGTCGTACCCAACAATTAGTAGTAAAATCCAAGTACATATTAGTGACCCACACACCTAGGATTCCTTCAAGAAGTGACAGAGTCCCTAGCCTCACTTGAACTAACGCAGCAACTGTCAGTCCAAAACTGTACAGGTCAGAACTCGGAGGATGAGAAGGAATGACCCGAGTTGTGCGCTTACCTTGTCGCAGTGAACGTCCACAATGCGTTCTCAGCATCCTCGTACGATCTGTCAACAAGTAGAACTGTGGGGGTCTCGAAATAAATCATCTGCTAAGTTTACATTATGTGAGAGATAACTTACCCAGGAGAAAGTTCTGGATGTAAAACGACAGCCGCACGCCTACGCCTGCGACGTCTCCATCGTACTGATAGACACCGCCAGAGCTAGGAAAACAAGTTGAATTCGAAGTTGAATTCGACATTATGTTGGTGTAAGGTGACAAGGTGACATTCAGGCAGTGAGGGCACACAGCCCCATCTACGAGTGCAAATAGCGAAAGCGCTTATTGGCTTGCAATTTAAAAGGTGTTTGTCCCACTTCACTCTCAACGATGATGGTGCAACGGATAGAGAAGATGATAGGCTCATCGTAAAACCAAGTAAGGACCGAGCCAAGACGCAAAAAGAAAAAAAAACGCTGTAAATGACTTCATTTTGAGGAGAAAGAAATATCGTTGATTTCAGTGTTATAAAGACCCTGGCAGTGCAGGACCGATTATGTCTTCAAAGCGTTAGGTGAAAGGCACCTAAAACTAGAGTTACATAAGTTTAGCTGATCGGTGCTATTTCTCATGTTTCTAATTATTCGACACCAGTTTGTGCACTCGTAGAAGTCATAGGAAGTCAGGCTGCTTGCGTTTAAGAAATGTATCACGATCGCAACACTATAGATCGAACAGAGAAGAAAAAAGTATGCCGTCCCCACACTTCAAATGCAGCTTTTCCGTGGCAAGTGTTGCCAGTGAGGAGGTTACTTTGGATGTCCCAGCTGCGTATCATGCTGCCTGAGCAAACGTTCGAGCTTACGGGACAAGCTGCATCAAAGCAAGCAAAGTACGAAATCGGGGATTTTGTCTCAGTTGTGGTGAGTCAACTCTGACACTGCAGCTCAGAGCTCAGAGCCACAATCCTAATTAATCCATGAATGCGTTGACAATGGTGTGAATCAGTCTCTTTATTTAGAGAATCACACCCGCCTTATAAGTAATGAGACTCAACGAAATTTCCAGTCACTGACTCCGCTCGTCATGAGCTTCGGCTGACAACTGTTTTCGCTTTCACTATGCTCCACGAATGATATCGGCAGCCTTCTCTCCAATCATATATACCAAAGCTATAAAAATCAGATTAAGGGAGAGCGAACTGTCAGAAAATTGTAATAGAAAACTAATTCTTTTCGCACCTTGTGTATGAGCTGCGATATGAATAGGGAGGATCGAGAGATCTACTATGCGGAGATTATGGGTCCCATACACCTGATAATCCCTCATATTTTAGCCCTTGCATATGAGATATCAGTGAAAACGTTCACCTTCAATTCAGGGTCAACAACCCCTTGCTTTTCGAGAGGGAGCATGGAACAGGATCCAGCAGTGTGCCTGCGCTGAGGGGTTGAGCTACCTATGAAAGGAATAAGATCGTGACTTTCTCACAGTGAAGACCTGTGTGTGTTCTTGATATATTCTGTAGTAGCGGGGAATCAAAGGATGGCGTTCAACCGAAAAGAGAAATCCACGAACCCCTGATCTCCTGATCTGTAGTACACAGTGGACCAGGATCGACTTCGCATACTATCGTGGATTTCCAGGGCTCAGTCTGGCTCATAGACTTGGCGAATTTGACATGTTGAACCAGCATCTCCAAGTCTGCAATGACATGGGTGTGGGTGTGGGTGAGCGATTGGAAAATCAACAAGGCAGGTAACAGAACACACATACCAAAGTCAATCTCAAAGTTGTGTGGATCAATCTCAGGCTGTTGCATGGGATCCTGACTCACAGCGTGCTATAATGAAACATGACGTTCAACAGCGAATCAAGGGGTAAGTTGTAAAAAAAGGCAATAATAATGATGATGATGATTCACAATCGTTCCGCGAGAAAATGGATGGTTCAGAATCAACGCCAGTGTTACATAGTTTTTTCCAGGCTGTGGCGTAGCTGATGTCCTGATAGTTTAGAGTCCATTCAATTAATGACCAAACAAGCATGTCACATACTTGAGCTTGTGAGAAATCCGGGGAACGCGGCGGCTTCTAGATCAGGGAGGGAATCGTCCTTGAGTGCTGCAAGCTGGATATCATACTGCTCCCCCAGCCCAGGTGGCAATTTCCCTGAAGCCTTTAAATCCTCTATGACATGCCCCGCCTTAGCGATCAGAGAGGCTCCTTCCTTCGGATTTGCAAGGGAAAGTGGGAAAAAGGAAAAAGACGTAACGCCTAATCCATGCAAACCCTTGTGCTCAGCACTACAACTCGAAGGGTGAGTCGACATGTAAAGCAATCAACGGAATTAGATTACTGGAGTTTCATTTGCTGCGCAGCAAAGTCCGGATCACTCAACAGGCACAACGTCTGATGAGGGACATCATCCTTGAGCTCGTAGGATACTCCTGTTAAAGCCCGGGGTGGTCAACATCTGAGATCTCACCTGAAGAGAAAGTAGGCAGTACCAGACACAATGTGTTCTTGCACATTTTCACCCACACCAGGAAGATCAATCTTGAGTTTGACGCCAAGGCGATCTAGGACGTCCTTGCGCCCAATACCTGAGAGCTCAAGGATTTGTGGGTTCTTTAAGGTCCCTGTGGAGAGAACAACCTCCTTTCGTGTATATACTACGTACGCACGGGAGGGATCTGAGTCCTGCCTGAACTCAACCCCTGTGGCTACTAGTTTAGCTTCTGGGGAATGACGATCATCAAACAGAACCTTGGAGACAGTGGCTCCAGTAAGTACCTAGCGTCGGATATTTAAGTGTGAGCACGCATTGATAATTATGATCGCACTGTGAGGTTAGGACGATTCTTATTTGCTTGGTAGTACGCATTCGCAGCGTACGAACGATGGAACGTCTTGAGATCAATATTCGAATTTGCTATCCAGGTGCCGGTGATCTAGACAAGGGAGGACGTTATGTACGCATAGCCTCGCTATCTGTTTGGAGTACTCACGTCCCCACCATAAGGATCATGGATTGCTTTGAGACCCAAGTTGCGCATGGTCTGCTGGTATGGTATGTCAATTGTATGAGCTGCAGCTGGAGGAAACGCTATTTGAATTGGGCCTGTAGAACCTCGGGTATCCCTGTCGAAAGTGTAGGGATATTTTGACAGCTGTTCGTCTGTCGGTTCAAGGAAACTATAAATCGAGGCATATGAGAACTTGAATAGAGAAAGCAAAACTCGTCTTACGTTTCACTCTTCTTGCTGTATTTCACAAAGCTACCCCAACCCCAGCCAGGGTTTCCGAGCTTTTCTACAGCTTCCATATCGGCGGCAGGGGGTTTGCTTCTCATGCGTTAGGCATGTAGTTGGTCGTATACCATAAACTCACATCCATACATAGAAATTCATCGCAGAAGCACCTCCCAGACCCTTTCCACGGGGCCAGGCTAAGATCCTCTCATTGGCATGTGGCTGTTTGACCGTTTTAAAGGACCAGTCATATTTCGGATTCCCAAAAGTTTTACCGAGTTGAGCAAGGACAAGAATGTTCGGATCATCGAGATTGGCCTGTCCAGCCTCGAGGACAACAACAGAGACGGAGGGATCTTCACTTAGTCTTACTGCGAGAGTTAGGCCTGCGGTCTGCGCAGTGTTAGCCATGTAGTTTCAGAGTAAAGTAAAGACTTACTCCTCCCCCTGCAATAACATAATCGAATGCTTTATCTGCTACATCTGTGATTCCATGGGTGTCGAACATCCTTCAGCACTAATGAGGAGAGCGAAAACTCCTGGGGTTAACACGGTCGCGACACAGATAATCTCTAGTCCTTTTATCCCACTTTGAACACCCTATCGACCAGTTTCCAGGATTTCGTCTCTCGGAAGCACAGAAACATGACGGCTATTTAAATTACGACATTGTCTCGCAAGAGCAACCTATCTACCCGTGACCCTGAGCACGTTCCACTCCAGGTGTCGCGTACTGTTTTCTTCAACAAAATCAGTACAAGCACTACCTACAATCAAATATCTCTTCAAATCCTTCGCATTATCCCGGGTTCAGGTTTATCGCTAATTTTCTCGCCTCAGATACTCTCTAACTAGACCGTACTTGTTTGACCATTGTTGAACGTTTGTTACATATAGCTGAAGCGTGCACACTTTGTTGGAAATGGCAAACATATATACACAGGTTCAACACCTAAGATAAGGATTCAGCGAATTCTTCATAAAATTGACGTATACATTATTATGAATAATTATACTATTTAGTCGCGTATGCTTGATGATTCAGGGGCGATAAAAGAAACAAGCCAGGTACTAGAGACCGGTTGCGTTCTAAGCGGCTATGCGACCATATATTTTGGAGATGGCGTAAGCGATGTCTCTTTTACAACATACTTGCATGGGTGGGTGCCGCCTGCACAGTTTCATCATGAGCACGACGTTGATGATTTGTACAACTATTCGAGGCAGCTCGAGTTCACATGTAAGCCTTGGAAACCTCTGTAACGACCTCTAGGGCACATTTTACTTGTGCGCTAAAACCTTGGCTCCGCTCAAGATCTTGTAATTTCCAATCAAACATCTGACCTTCGCTATCTCATCCTGATTTCTCTCCAGACTTTGGGTTTATCCTTATATTTTGAGCCCACAATGATTGGAAATTCAGCAAAGCTATATGGATCCATTCGCAGGAACAGACTTCTAAAAGACTGCAAGAGTTTGTTCAACAGGATTTTTTCCCTCTGTGATCTGTCTCTTATCCGTCCAACTGGCTATGTTTCAATCCAATCTTTTCCCCAAAGCCCATGGCTAATCTATCAGCCTTGTTGTCAGACGTGTTCCTCAGTCTTTCCCAAATTCGAGACCATTTGATGTACCCCTGTGCACCTGAATCAAGCCATTGCTCCAGTTACTTATCAACCCACTACGCTTCCAGCCTGTCACGAGGATCGTGATGCGCAATTCGGAGGCAGAGGTCTCGCACCCCTAAGCCTTTCCTGGACAACGAAATATTATGGTATCATACGCTGTGCTTCTGTAGTCTGCTATAGGAACTTTCTTACACACACTCAGGGTTCCACACCTTTATTGAAGTGACCTAGCATTCTTATTCCATATGCCAGGCACCCAATCACCTGCCGTTCTAACAGATTCGCTGACAATGACATTCTTATGACTGATCTGACTAAAAAACTATTTCCTTGATGGGAGCATTCATTTGTGCACATGTATTTCTGATCTGGGACCCGATCTATCGGGGATGAAAGATTGCATACAGGATTATCTTAATAATTACCCTTTATTGTTGATTTGACATATCTAGATCCGAGGACATCGACCCGCATGGCTGGTCTTTTGCTTTGTTCAGCTTGGATAGTTCACTCTGCAGTAACTCAGGTTGATCATTACTATAATAAATCACTCGGAGCAGAGGATGAATGTGTTAGTTTTGATATGAGTATTCAGTGATGAACCTGTAAGTATGAATCTCAGTCTTTATTATTGCACTCTAGATGTTATTGTAGGTATAAACACCTGTAAATATGACTAGCTACAAAGTTAGAGAGGATAATGTTGAGAAGAATCTAAGTAATTACATCTATCACTGGACTGGGATGTTGCGTTGTAACTATCTACCTTTTATACTACTCCGAGGTCAATTATTTTACCGGTCCTCTAAACATCTGGAAATCCGGTAATGTCCATTAGCCGTTCCGGATGACTATGCTCGTACTAATCTTCGCTTTGTCATCATCGTCCGCGACAGAAACGAGCAACTTCACTATAGCTTTCATCCCGATTTGTATATCTCGTCATTCAAACAAATGCATTTTGAAGTACGAAAATAAACACCTCTGCCTGTTCAAGATAACGATTTTTTTCAAAACAAATAATGTGTCTTATTGACAACTTGAAATTAAAATCAGATCGTCGAATAAGGAGCTGTTTAATAGAATCGCTGAAGCCCCTCGAGTCGACGTATTGAACACGGGAACGAGAGTGTTGTTATAATATTCGGACCGTTTGTATGTGAAAAATATGAGGCAGAGAAGAATGTATGAGAGGGAAATTATGTTCGGAATCAAGTCATTGTTGTGAAACAGACAAGACGCAAAGCCACGCTTAGCGAGTATATCAGAGTTCATGAAATTAGTAGGTAATGCAATCTAGTTCAGAACTAGACTGTCAAGGATGAAAATGATTATCCATTGGACCGGAGCTTCTTGACACCTAGACAACGAATTCGATAAGCTTAAGACACTCGGTACACTGGCTGTGAACTGTAAGTGGACCGTAGTAGACTAAAAGAGAGATAATGTGCGAATGCTTATGGCCAAGACAGCTGTCCCAAAATTAATTGTAAAAGTAAACTAATACAATATACAAGACCAGAGTGAATGAGAGAAAACTAGACTAGTCGGCCATTCCACTACTTGTTTCATCACCGGAATCCAATAAACTGTGAGAAGCAGCATCAATGCACCATCCACAAACTAAACACGAGCTAAAGAACCATATACGAACCTATACTGCTTCATCAAGGAGCACTCTCCACCATTCTCGAGATCGATATTATACGAGTAGAAAAAGCCTTCTGATGATATCACCATCACTTGAGGCATGGTCCTACAAGACCAATTAGTCAAACGCGACAAAGGAGTTGCATAGTCATTTGATGACGCACCCACTGAGAGCCACGACGCACCGCGCGCCACTCGTAGGGAGCTTTAAATACGCAAAATCGCGTGACGGTTCCCAGAGTTCAGTGATCGTATGTGGGAGATAGCCACCCATGGATGTCGTGAAATTTCGTGTCAGATGTAGGGACCGTCCACGTAGAGACGACCTAGTGTCTCTTGTTTACAAACGTGTGTTTGGTTCTCAAGGATCAGGAATAACGCACCCATTCTTTTTCTTCCCATCGATGAACGCCTCATACCCTCCTTCAACCCCCGAAGGCCCTTCCCGACTATCAAGAGACCCAGCTGGGCTCGCCGGACTCCCACTTTTCACGCCTACTCCCTTATCCGAGGTATTCTTACCACCCTTCTCTTGACTTCCCAACTTGAATATGTGAACGGTATCATGTGCGGAGCTGACGGCCAGTAACGTCGATACAGCATTGAAATTGATCGAGTAGATGCGCGCTTCACGAGTCCCACGTCGAAACTGATATAGCTTTTCTGCTCCTGGGACCGACCAGACGCGGATGACAGTACCCTTGTCTGAAGCCGTGGCCAGAAGTGTCCCGGTAGAATTCAGAGCAAGGAAAGAAATAGGGGCTTTGTGAGCGCGGATGACGTTGGCAAGTGTGAGTGTTCGAGTTGAGAAGAGTATGACGTCTCCTGACTGAGACTGAGGAGCTGAAGAGGAAGGGGTCGGTGTTGTAGGGTTTGGAGTGACGGAGGATGGCGAGGGGACGGGTGATGGGTAAGCGAGATAGGAGGAGTCGGAGGAGGGAGAAAGGGAACATATTGCTAAACCCTCGCTATAAGCAGCTGTATCGATAGAATAAGACAAACACCCACCTTCAGGATTTGGTGTTGTTTCGATCACGTGTAGCAGCTTCATGTTTGAGATATCGTAAATATAGATCTCAACCTCGAGTACTATAACAAGCGTCTTCCGGTTGAGTTTGACGGCGAGAATGGAAGAGGGAAAGAGGAGCTCGCAAATCATAGATTGACGCTACTTCGTCATGAGCCCATGCCACGTGATTGCCACGGTACACACCTTGGTGTTGACGATTTGCAACTTCCGTGGGCTCGACTGCGGTTGGTCGGCGGCACCTACCAAAGCAATGAGAGATGTGCAGAACAGCATCTCGACGATTCCTCGAGCCCCATCATCTAGACCGTATTTTGAGCCTGAGCAACTATTAGGTGAAAATGCATACAAACTCGAGGTAAACACCCTCCCAAATGGGTCGCAATTTGTTATGCTGTAACCTTTCCGCGTCCCCACTGAGACACAGCTACGAAGCAAGACTTTAGACGAGCCGGGTCCTCGTCGAGTAAAGGGGAACGTGCCTAAAATCCTGGTTAAAATTGGCGAATAACATGTTGGAGTTAGTCCTATCCGCATGGGGCGTCACCATGGTGGCTCAAATAGAGTCCAGGTCGTGGTTAAAACACAGAAATGGTGGTAAGTCGTTGGTGTTTAATTCGGCAAAGTCCAGCGGCCAGGAAACGGAGCTCCAAATTAACAGCAAATAGCGCCAACAATTTTGAGTCAATCTCTATGCATCTGCAAAACTAAACTCAGCGCCAAGGTGACATTGAACCTGATCCGGAGATTTTCGTACCGAGGTCTCTTTTGTTTGTCACCGAGTTCGTTGGATAAATTACCCTAATCGCATATTTCCAGAAGTCCACCAAGTCAACTGAGAGTATTCCAGGATACAAACCGTTACTATTCCTTGGTTCAGACGATTAGGTTTTCCCACCTGAGACACACGATCTTCATATGAGATGGTATGCACGGGCACAGTATTTTGAACTTGGGTTTTTGTGTACTCCTGCGACATCGCTGATAATTACATGTCAAATGTAGAGCCATATGCACTAAGATCTGGTTTATATATGTACACAAAATAAACTATCTTTTAGGCGAGGATCCCCGCCACAATAGAGCACATCTTCCCATGCATACGTACAAACCGACCCTTTCATTTCTTTACCCGATCTTACTGGAGCTGGCCTCCCGATGGCCATCTTCGTCGAGGGGGATATCGCTTGATGTATAGGATTGCTCATCAATCTTCTAACTGTCTTCCGAAGCCCACTAAATTACTTATCTTCGGCCAAACATTCGAATCCAGTTGGTTCTTTGGACAGACGTTGCAATCAATCATGAATTGGGGCACCTAGTAACGACTCCTCAGAAGGAAGAACTTCCATGGCCCTGTAGGCTTCAAATTTCAGAGCCGAAGAAAGGAAGGCCGCAGAGATTCTATCCATATGTTTAAATTCTGTGTCAAAGCGGATGCCGTTTTCGCACTTTACCCTAATCTATATACGCATGCTATGATATAGTATCTTGAGAGGATTAGCGCATATCTCAGGAGAAGTGGACATGTGTCGGATAATAAATATGGAGCTAGGCACAGTGAACAGCTGCTAAAATCTCTTCTAGCTCCTCGGAAGTTGCTAACGCTGGTAATTCCATTCCTGGGATCATCCTAAAACTTCCGCCTATAGTCTGCCCGTCCTTGGAAAATTCCATTTCTTTTTGAAATAATGAGCTATGGCCATGACCAGCCCTGGGGGGTTATGGCAGTGAAAGTGTGGTGTGCTGCTGAATACATCAGACGCGTTCTCGAGGATGAGAAAACTGGTGCACAATATGATATTGTCTAATGAGAAAAGGGTCCGGCTCAATAGTTTGGCTCGAAATCTGCATGATATATATGTCTATTTGTAAAGAGTTCACATGGAGACTGTCAGGTGATCCGGACTAGTTTAGGGCTATTGTGATGGAGAATAAATATGGACAATGACAAGGGCATTGTCGCTTATACTTTTATTTATACTTTTGTTCCTCATCACACCATCATGAACCTTTCTCGCCTATCCACAAAACAAAAATTTCAAGCCATACACTTCACATTCAGGCCAATCGTCTAGTCGACGAGACAAAGTATCCACGCGCCCACATCCCAGAAACATGAGCCGAAATCACAGCGAGGGGCTAAAAGCCCAAACGAGTCGAGGGGTACAACCTACACCCCCAAGTCTCGAAGGCATTATCACACGATAAATCACGCTATTCAAACCCCTCTTCACGTATCGTCTATCTCATTTCTTCTACTACAAAGCTCCGAATAATTACTTGCCCCACAGAAGGCTCAGATCGAATCTTAGCATGTCACGCGGCTTAGGTATTTGATTTATGGACGAGATGCTTTCAAGACCCTGTTAGCCAAATGTTGATCCAGGAGACTTAAGCAACAATATAGAGAAAAAAATGAAGTTCTATAAGTGTAAAAAGGCTCAAATTGAGAGCAAAGCTGATATTGTCAAATAATTACTTGTTCTTGGTCCATTAGGTAAATTTTCAATATTTTTCTTGAGAAAGTTTTTGGACAGTGGTTGATGTGCGGCATCCAAGTGTACTGGTTCTTTTTATTTGCGCAGCAGCGCGGCAGTTTTTCAAGGACCCGACTGGACGGCACACTCAGCGACATACATCAAACTCGGTGCCAATGAAGTCTGCCCAGTGACATCCTGAAATCTCCGGCTAGAACATATAAATATTTTTTCTCTCAAGATGTGAAACTCGGTGCCAAAGAAGCCTGCCCAGTGGCTCTCTAGTACCTCCTGCGACACAAACCAGATGAAACTCGGTGCCAACGAAGCCTTCCCAGTGGCTGTCTAGAGCCTCCGACAGGAGTATATAGGGTTTTTTCTATTCTCAAGGCCCACACAATCACACATACCATATGAAACTCAGTGCCAAAGAAGCCTGCCCAGTGCGACACAACCAGATGAAACTTGGTGCCAACGAAGCCCTCCCAGTGGCTTTCTAGAGCTCCCTTCAGGAACATATGAGGTTTTTTCTATTCTCAAGTCCCACACAATGGCACATACCAGATGAAACTCGGTGCCAAAGACGCCTGCCCAGTGGCATTCTAGAACCTCCTGTGACACAATCACATGAAACTTCGTGCCAACGAAGCCTTTTCAGTGGCTTTCTAGAACCCCCTGCAGGAACATATGAGGTTTTTTCTATACATTCAATTTCATAATTTCGACTTGTTGCATACTCCGTGACATGACGTCTGTGAAATACAGGAACCGCTGCTCCCTCAACGGCTTTAAAAACCCTGGGGAGAATGCCACTACGGACGTTGAACGTTGAACAGTTACCCCCACGATGGTTTCGACGCACAAGAAAGCACTGTATCTAGCTATCTTCTTAGCTGGTATTCGTGCCGCAACGACGCAACCCTTCCCTCCTACAGTGGACCTAGGCTACGCTACCTACGAAGGAACTGCGCAGGGTAACGGCCAGAATCAATTTCTAGGTATTCGTTATGCTGCACCTCCACTCAGTAAACTACGTTTTCGGAAGCCACAGCCACCGGTGGAGACGCAAGGTGTTCAGCAAGCTAACGCATTTGGCCCTATATGTTATTCAATTGGCGCAGGTATTTCCGGTGCCAGCGAAGACTGCCTGTTCCTAAATGTATGGGCACCATCGAATGCTACTCGAAACTCGAAGCTTCCTGTCTTCTTCTGGATACCAGGTGGAGGATATGTAGTTACAGGTCCAAACGTGCGCTTTCTTTCGTAGTTCGGAAGAGCTGCGCAGCTAACTGTACATTGACGCTTCAAGTTTAACGGCTCAGAGTTGGTTAACGCTACCGATAACCAAATGGTGTTTGTCAATATTAACTACAGAATTGGGCCATTCGGATTCCTTGCCAGTCAGAAAGTGCGTGACGATGGCGACCTTAATGCAGGATTACTAGATCAGCGCCAAGCTCTGGAATGGGTACAAGAACATATAAATAAAGTGAGTTTTATTTATTGGTCAGGGTTCCTCTCAATTATCGCTTATGTTCTATAGTTCGGAGGCGATCCAGATCGTGTTGTGCTGGTAGGAGCCAGCGCAGGAGCAGGGAGCGTCGCTATGCACCTCATAGCGAACAATGGGGAGCCCCCCAAGCTCTTCGCGGGTGCCTTTGGTCTTTCGCCCTTTTTCCCTACTCAAATGAGAGTCTCCGAGCTCGAGTGGCAGTTCGATCTCTATGCTTCTAGGGCGGGGTGCAACGTTACAAACAACCCTTTGGCGTGTCTTCGAGAAAAGGATACCACCGTTCTACAGGCTGCCAACGCGCCTATGCCCTTTCCAGGCCGTACCAGAAACGCCGCGTTCCCATTTACACCTACCATTGATGGGGACCTAATTGCTGATTATCCATACAAAATGCTCGAAGAGGGGAGATTCTTCAAGGTCCCTGTGGTCTTCGGGTGAGATTTTCAACGTGTGCTGTTGGTTATGATTATCTCAACCGGCTCTGTATGACTGCTTGTTAGGGATGACACGGATGAAGGGACCGGTTTCGCGAGCAATGCAGCATCACCCGCAGATGTTGCATCCTTTTTTATGGATCAATATCCTCAGCTTACAGCTGCAGACACCGACGCAATCAATGCTGAATATCCTTTACAAGCCCCGCTACCTCAACATGCTCCATATTTCCCTTCCCTCTCCGCCGCCTACGGTGAGGCAACGTTTACATGCCCTGGCCTGGAACTGTCATCGGTCTTCGCCAAATACACCAAATCTTGGAACTACCGGTGAGCATTACCACGGCGACGCTGTTGAACGTATTTTCCGACGATACAATGCATCTTCCAGATACAATGTCCTGACACCTGCTGAGATCGCATCGGGATTAGGTTCCTCTCACACAAGTGAAACGCCCAACTTATTCGGACCGGGTAACGCACCAGCAGGATCCAGCACTGCAGGGTTTGACTTTGACAATATCGACCTTACACCGATCCTCCAGGCGTACTATACGAGTTTCGTACGTGAGTTGGACCCTAACGCGCATCCGGTCAGTGGGAGTGTGTTCTGGCCTCAATTTGATGATAGCAGCCGGAGACGACTCCTTCTGCAAGTGAACGCAACGCAGGTAGAGACAGTTCCTCAGAGTCAATTGGATAGGTGTGCGTTTTGGAAAGGGTTGGCAATCAAGATGGAGCAGTGATGTATCCTGAGTCACTGGCAGGGTTACTGTATTCGGTTCTTTCACTTTACCGAATTGGACCATTACTGTATACCTGCACGAGTGCTTACATTGTAAGCCAAATTACCATGTTACCTTCCAATCCCTGAGCTTTCATGAAACCCACTACAGACAGAGGATTCGAGTACGTCAGTTGTGTATTTTTGCTGAATAAACTGTTATTTCTTGATGGTGCTTAATTACAAACTGGAAAATCTATCCCTTGGCATCGGGTTATATGGAATGTTTTCATCAAAGACTTGGTTGAAATGAACTGAGAATAACAACATTGTCTTATTGGTTTCACTTAGAGTCCAACTTCAGGGATTTGCTAACTCAGTGGCGATCTACCGACCATCTCACATTACATAAGGGACAGGAGCTGTCGGTACCATAACATCACTGTCAGAGCTCAATGCAAGAGAGCTTTATAGGCAGCCCTCCACGCTTCATCACCCTTGCTTTCGATCACGTCCTGCTTCCAGTCAGCTATAATGGATGTCACTCAATGAACGGTACTCACACCATGGCAAGGAATTATCTTCTCAATATCCCAGGTGGCAACAGCTCTTGCGTCTCTTTTCATAGCCCTGTGAACATGAAGCAAAGCATCATTCAGACATCACGTCCACGTTAATCAGAGCTTTTTGAAAGAATTGGCAAGATGATGAAGACGCACTCTTTATCGACTGCAGTAAACAAGATGGCCCGTTGATGCAGCCAGTGATATGGAGTCAAGGGAAAGTTGAGAAGAAACGGTTTTCGGGAGTGTTTGGAGTACTTTGTGAGAAATCGAGGAGTGAATACAAAGGAACAGGTTAAAAATGATGTGGATCACCTGCTCAGTGGCAGGGAGATTGAATACGAGATCAGCTACGATGAGGGTTTTCGTCTTTATATGGTAAAAAGCGACGTCTTTGTTCCTAAACCCCGGGAAATAGCTGTATAATGAAGTGTAAAAAAAGAAGAATAGAAGTTATCAAGACATCCCGGATACGCATATACGCACCATGCTCCAATCTGATACGTCCAATAAATAAGTTTTAGAAAGTATATCAGTGACATACAAACCTCGTCTTCGTACCCATACTTTGTATCTGGAGAATCGCTCCCATAAGCTATAAAGAGGCAAAAGTATGTCAATGCCGCTAGAATGGGATTGTATGATTGTATCTTTTGACCTCCGTCAAGCTTCGGGCATCCGTCCTTGTTGAGAAGAGGCTCAACTCCGATAAGTTTTGCAGATGGATAAGCTTTTTTGAAGTCACCTATCGAAGGATTTGGCGTTACCCCGAGGTCAAACGTGTACTCTTTTTATGCTAAGCTGAGACAAACCGAGAAACAGATAATGCAACCCGTCAGCACCCGTGATATATCTGTAAATTTTCTGAGTATTATGTATAAAACTAGAGACCTCTGAACAGAGACTCACTGCACATTTCCCAGCTCATCCAGTTTCTGTTTCGTCTCGGAATCGAGCGGAGTAGACGCCATGACCCATACCCCCCCATCTCTGAGCTTAACTGCAGTGGACCTTCCCCCAATAGGAAAAAAACCTCCTCTTGAAAATGGACTTTGTGGTTAAGAGCAGGTAATTAATTAGACCAATAGACCATTTAGACGGTTATGAGGCTCGGAACCTACCGAGAAAATGTCCAGATCTCTTGATTGACCTACTCAAAGTGGTGGTATCAAAATCGCCAAAAAAAAACGCAGGTGACTCGTGTACCTGTCTAATCGTTGTTTGAGACATAGTTGGGGAAAAAGTTGAACCTGAAGTGACGGTCACAGTCCGCTGCATTGCCGCGCTGCTGCGCCAGCACTAAAAAATGTGAATAAATGAACCAGCACACTTGTTGATACAGCACATAACAAATATTCACAGAATTTTCTCTTACATCACATTATAAGAAAACTGAAAAGTTCTTAATGGACTATAATTTGGCAATAATAGCTTGTTTGCATTCGGTTCGAGCTCTTTTACACTTATGGAGACATAAAAAATGGTTATGACCTTTTTTTATTTATGTCATTACTTAAGTCCCCTCAACCTAAGTTTTGCTATGAGGTCTTGGAAGCACCTGGGGGAGTTGTGCGGCAATGATGCCTAAAATAGGTCAATGCCACACAAGTCTTCATAATATAGGCTAAGGATAGTCAAAATCTGCATAATATAGCATGCATAGCATAATCAGTTACTCTAGTAACTCCAAACTGTCCTTTGTTCTTGAAGAATACATAGATATCTAGTTATATTTCACTGACACTGCTATCTGCATTTCACTCTTTCAACTGTGATAAAAAGTAATATTATGCTTGATAGTGAATCCTCTTCCCCTTCCTCAAACTCATCTTCTGACAATCTTCACTTTCATCCTCCTGCTTATGCTTGAAGTTTGACCTTGGTAGTGAAACTATTGTGTATGAAAGAAAATTTATAGCTATTCCTGCATATATTATTTTTATTTTTATTTCTGGAGTCCTTGTTAAGTACTGGAATATATATTCAAATAGAACTCAATATTTTATACAACCAAGGTTTGGAATTCCAATACCAAGGTGGGCCAAGGTTCAGCAGTCAAATCTGATGGGATTTAGCTTTAGCTTATGTGCTGCACCAGTTTAGCATCTTGTCCATGTATTTTGGACAAGGCCTGAGGTCACATGAAGTTCAGGTATCACCTTACCAAATAGAGCATAGGGATTAAGAGAAGAATGTACAACTAGTGTATCTTAATCAATATCAGAACTGAGGTCTAGTGTACATGAACTAGTGACTTATATACAAAGAGGAACAGAGATCAGGGACTGGATGATCAAGATCAGGGTTGTAAACTAATAATCAACAAAGATGAAACATGTATTGGAGAAATAGGGATGAAACAAGTTTGATGAATGGAGCTTCAAGCCCAAAGGTCTGAAGGCTTAGGGATCAGGCTTGGCACAGGTTCTAATAGCCCTGCACTATGTTTTGCAACCTTGATGTTGGCTATTAATTTGTAATCAAAATCAGATGTGGGGTGAATTTTGATCAGATTGGTCACTCAGTCTTAGTGCTTTGAAATGAGTAAGTGGTGATGGGTTCATGAGTTGAATGTTGTGAAACATGATTTATCTATTTTTAAACCAGTATTACATGGCCACTTCCTTATATTCCTGCCTCAACCATTACCCCTAAACTACTTAGTATAAGTAGATCAATCACCTAGAATAAATCTGTCAGTTATAGCCTAGCCATTCACAGTGTTAAGCTAGTATCAGTTGGGTTGAATTAACAATATCCTATTGCATAGTCTTGCATTCTGTCATCTCTGTCTCCAAAGTGGGCCCATAACAACTTGTATTGTCTCTCCTCCACACTCTTAGCAATTTTATCATACAAGAATCAACGTTGGTTAAAGACAATGGGACTGGTGGTATGATTTATCAAGAATAGGGAAGATCAACTGAGTTTTTGTTGAGTTGACAGAGAAGGATATAAGAGAAATCTGAGAACTCCAAGAGCAACTGGGAGACTGTTAGGGCAACCCTCCTAGCGCCTGTAGGTATCTAGTAGAGGGGAAATCCAAAGATATATATATGTGTAAGAAAATACAGTGAAGGAACTTTCACCTAGTAGAGGGGAAATCCAAAGAGAAAAGTCTAGGGATCCCCACTACTAGTGAAAAAAACTATATACGACTACCTAACACCCAACCAGGGGCACTCCTACGCGCTGTCAACCCTGCCCGACTTCTATCCCCATAAGGCACTTCGACCCTGACGAAGGTCGGATGTCAGGCCGAAGGTTCGGATCAACTATTCGAGTTCTACCCCGAGGTTGGCTGAGGTCTCGGGTGGTCCGAGGTTTCAGACTAGAGGCCCGAGACTTCGGGTTCATGCTTGGAGGCTTCGGGTCAAGGACCCGAGGCTTCGGACCAAGGTTCCCATGCCTCGGACTTGTGCTTCGCATGTGTAGGGGCCTTGGAGATAGAGGGCTTGGTGAAAATGGGTTGTCCCCTGACAGAGACAGACAGTCTGGGGGTCTAATCTGAAGCAAAACTTGTTTTTACTAGTGGAAGCACAAGCATATTTAAAGTATATCTACTATGCTAGAGCAACTTGGAGAATGTTGTAGAATGATTCTTAGAATGGGGGTGGAAGGTGAGAGATAAGGAATTGGGATGAGGAAGTCATGAAATAAGAGAGAGGTGGTGACTAGTCAATGTTTACACTGATTGCAGTCTTAAGTTGATGGGAACTTATCTTAGACTATTTGTAAAAGAGAAAGAAAGAAAGAAAGAAATAGGGAAGTGTAGTGATTTGCAATGAGGTGAGATCCTGTCAGAACCAGTCCCAGTTAAATCCCAGAAGATAACAGAATAACTCAGAAAGGGTACTTAGCCTTAGAGTTATTCTTGCAGTCTATTTTCTACATTTAATTGGTTGCTTGGATATAGAAAGCTTTCCATTTCACATTTTATTAATTTGAAATATGTTCCATTCTTATCCCATTCCCCAAACCTGATCCCTGACCTTTGTAGTACATAAGTCCATAGTTTACCTGTGTCAGAATCCAAATAATAGCAATAGATGTTGTGGATTAGTAAAAGTGTTCGGAAACATCCCTAATAGTAATAGAGTGGTTTTGGAAAGCAAATGGAAATCCTACAGTAAAAGCGAAAGACTTTCGGAACGTTTGCGAATAAAGTGCATAGTTCCGAAGAGACAGAGGTTCCGAAAGGATTCTATCTCATGAATCGAATGAACTTTGCAGTTCATGTCGATCACAGTCAATGGTCTTACATTCCTTGTAGTGGATTTAACTGATAAAAGTTGAATTGAAGGGCTTACTCAAAAGGTATACAGTTGTTGGTGAAGTTGAGTTGGGAGCGAGTTTGGCAAGTGTGCGTAGGAAATCAAGTTGACATACGATAATTGAACTAGGGAATGTACATGCGAATGTGCTAGCTTATATATTGAACCATTCGGAAGAAAGAGCGAATGGGAATGAGTCCGTGATGGTTAGGAAGTAGTTGTCAGAATCCAATTATCAAAGTTGAATGTTATGAACAAATAGATTGTTAGCAATAACATTGAGA
>QMFG01002617.1:1593-15816 GCA_003314545.1 Ramaria sp. MG151
ATTCACTTTCCAAACCCATTCGGTTATCATTAGGAATATTTCCGAATACTTTTACTAACACAACATTCATCCACAACATTTATCACTGTTATTCGGATTCTGACAATCTTGTCCATGTGCTGGTCTGATAATAAAAAAAAGAAGGATATTCCAATGTGTCAATATGAGATCAAATGAAATCGGAGTAAAGTAAAAAGGAGGAAATGGAATTATTGTCCTGTGAATAATCTATATGTTGTTCTTATCCTTTTAACAAATTATGCTATCAACATGGATGCTTGGAACCATTTGGACTTATATCAGACATTTATGCTAAGTTTCAGACAAAGGAAGGACTTGGAGAGAAATAGTTTTTGGAAAGAGGGATGCCATGTGCCAGGATTTGTAGGTGAGATAAAGGAGGTACTCAAAAAGTTTACTCCAGTGGAAGGGTGAGAAGAGAGGGATAAGAATGCTGTGGAGTACCTGAATTTTTTAAGACATGTGAAGTTCCTTCCCCAGGACTCAAAGTTAACATTAGAGTATCTCTGATGGAGTTCAGAATGAGACAAGAGTTTGTCTGATTGGGATGAATGTTCAGATATGAGGGAGATTTGGTAGAGAGGGAGTGACAGTGTGAGGAAGGCAAAAGGAGTTGGGGTTTGAGCAGAATTGGGGACTATTTTTTGAGGCTGGCATTGGAAATGTGATGAAGAAGTGAGAGGGATATACATTTGGGTTATAGTGTGATTTGGCACAGAGAAATTTATATTAGAGTGTGATATGATAGCGATGATGTTCTTTTAGGAGATAGAGGGAAAAGGGAAAAAAATGTTGTATATAAGGAAGTATTGGATAAAAGTAGCTAAAGAGATGGTAGAGTTAGTTGGAAAAATAATAAGTAGTATAAAAGGAAAATGAGCTTGGAATGCTAAGAACAGTTTCACCTCTTGCACCGAAGCCGAGCGCAACAAGGTTCGCCCCTGTGGCGAAGCCACCTTGCTGTAGCGGCGGCCGCCGAACGCCGCCAGCGCCATTAAAATACATTTAGTGGATGATCCACAACAGATGTGTGGTTGACCTTTCTGAAAAATGCAGCTTTCAGCCACCATTCTTGCCCTGCTCGTTTTTCCTTCTTTCGACGTGATGTAACTGAAATAAAATAAAAATCTTATTTTCTTTAATCACATTTCTTCGTAGTCTACCACCTTAAGAGAAAAACAGCCGAAGGCGACCAGTGACCCACCGCGCAAGTCCGTCTTTCCGTCATGTTCCTTTCATGCCATAAACAAAAAAAGGCCAAGAAACGAAGGAGGATACATGAGTATACATGTCCCTTCTATATATATGTACATGATTTCAGAATCTGTGCCTATATAAATAAGTTTCGTTTCCAAAGGGGAATAAAACGAAGGAATGAGCTCTAACTCCACACATCGAGCATTAACCGCGACCGCTCCTTTAATAGCTTAACGGCCTCAACACCTTCCTTCTCAGCAGAACCGCCTTTAGACGACCCAAGAATCTGCGCCAGTCGTTCCTCGACCGCATGTGCCATGCTCTTCGCATCACCACAGATGTATACGTAGGCTTTCTTATTAAGAATCTCATCCGCGATGTTCTCCCGATCGTTCCAGACAAGGTCCTGCACATAGATCTTGCCTCCGTCGGGTTTATATGGCGGCTCACGTGAAAATGCAATATGCAATGCGAATTTATCGCCTAGCTCAGCTTTATATTGCGGCCACTCGTCCTTGTAAAGGTAATCTTCTGTTGACTTGCGACAACCATAGAAAAGGGACATGCGACCCCAATCCGCGAGCGCACCTTTACCAGCCTTTTCGACAGTACGACGGGCAAGCGCCACGCGTTCCTGAACGAAACCGCGGAAAGGTGCAACACCCTATCAAGTATTCCATTAACGTCCATGTAACGAACAGAATATTAAGGGAAGATACTCACTGTACCCGGCCCGATCATGATGATAGGGCTCTTGGGGTTGGTTGGTAGACGGAAGGTTGACCGCCGAACGTGTACTGGAACCTTGTATAGAGTTTCTTCCTTATAGGCTCCACGAGGTCCAGCAATAGCATACGAAGGAGAGGGGGGATTCATGCCATTAACAACTAGAGGTGGCTGTTCACCATTTGCAGCATATTTCAGGTTCGAGAGGAAGTTGGACCCAACCCCGAAGACCCACTTAGCGCTACTCTTTGAAGTTTCGAGAGATTGATACTTCAAGACTACACATGTTATATGGATAGAGGTGGAATGAAGTTTGGGTGACGATGAGATGGAGTAATAACGCGGCTGGAGTCGAGGGATATTGGAAACAATCATGTCGAAAGGAATTTTCCAAGCAGTGGTGTTCTCGAGAGTTGGACGCGCCCTGATATCATTACCGGCGGACAGTTGGAGGACCTCAGCAATCTTGAGACAACCGTTACCAATGATATTAGCATAGAGTTCTTTATCGACGCTGAGGGCGTGGATGAACTCTTCAGCTTCAGGGGTCGGTGCATACTTGGCTAAGTTCCCCAATATTTGACGACCAGCAACGGCGTTAATGTCGATGTAGTGTCGTAGTACCGTGGCATACGTAGTTGGCACAGGGAATGGTACCTTGGCCAGAGCAGGATCGAGAGATTCGATACCAATAACTGCGTCTCGACGCTCTTGGGAGCCAAGACCGAGGACAAATAAGAATCGATCAACCTCGATTTCCGGGTTCGTGGGCCACACGCCAACATGGTCACCATGTTGATAGTTCACTCCAGATCCTTCGATATTTAGTTCGATATGCACGCAACTACGCTCAGTCCCAACCGCAAAAAGTTCGTTTGCTACGGATATAGGGGCTGGATACGGGTTCTTGGCATCGTGAATTCCTTTGGTCTTTGTCAGAGCACGTGCAGAGAGCTCGCCTAATGACCTGGATGTCAAGAAATACGCGATGTGATACAATCACGACTTACCAAGATATACTTTCTCGGGAGAGTGATTATCCAGCTCTGTCACAGCAAAGTCAGGCGTATCACCACCGCTACCCTCCTCTACACCCATCTCAGCAGCAAATGCAGCCCACATGGGCTCCTTCCAGTCTAGGTAGTCTTCCTCCATGCTTTTGTCATCATCACCTTCACCCCGTTCACCTATACGCTTAGCACCTGCAGCGGTGAGCGCTTTATCCATCTTACGCGATATCTCGTTGTAGTGCTCGTAAGTCTTGTTTCCCAAACCAAACATCACGTAACGAAGACCATCGAGTTTGTGCGACCCATTAGAAAATGCAAAGTCATCCCCTGTGATATTTTGCAGAAGCTGGACGGCATTATCGGTTGGTTCTCCTTCTCCATAGGTGGCCATTACGAATATTATGGCGCAATCCTCGGGAAGCTGATCCATATTCTCAAAATCGTATTCCTCTGGGTCGCACACCAGAGATGCAAGGCCGAAACGGGACTTAGCTTCCTTGGCCAGACGAATGGCGTACTCTTCAGCAGTCCCGGTCTGTGAACCATAAAATATGGCGAGACGTTTTTTCTAAGAAAAAAAGTCACCATGCAATCTAAGGAACTATGTCGCAGTGCTCACCCCTGCTTTCATCTTGGCGACAAAATCCCGCGGATCTCCAGAGCCATTATCGATTGCTTTCGAGGCGACCGGTGGGATTTTCTTCCCCTCTGAACTAGGAAAGATAGTGCTTCTGAAGAGATATAAAGCTGCAATGACGATGCCGAGGGCGAGCACGACGACGTCCGAGGAAGGAGAAGCCATTAGCTTGAAAATCACGCCAACGCTGTACGAATCTATGTAAGGGCGAGGCGGCTGCTGCGAAAATGAAGTGTTAGAATTCATGATAAAGAGTGGGAAAGGAGGATAAGGGAACGGCTGGGAAGATTTCAGGATGTTCCGTGACAATACAGGAGTGTACTTATTCTAGTCAGAGCGGCGGAATTACTCACGAGGTACAGCGGACGACGCCTAACGAGCTCAACGGTAAAGGAGGGTAAAGGAGAAAAGAGCGGAAAGTTCCCAAGGGAGCTTGCGGACTATGAAACGGGTTTAGTCGTCTGATTAGTAATTATTACCTAGTGGGTCGATACGTACCGCTTTACATAAGGACTATCCTATCGTGATTTATGGACCAAAGGCTGGCAGAAAAGAGTAGAAAAAACTCCTTGACTACTTCCGGGACTTTGCACTCCGAGCACCGCCCGTCATCTACAAGGAGCTAATTGTTAGAGTGATAGTCATTCGATGTTAGGGTTGTGAGAATACAGTTATCATTTGTTGGTTTATGTATTGTTGTGATGCTCAAGTCCCTACCTTGTAGCAACCACACCTCCATCTGTGTCCGTGTCCGTGTCTGACCTTTTTCTCACTCTCTCTTCCTCTACTTTGTCTTCTTTGTCAACAAGGAACTTCGTTCTTCAGTTATCATCCCAGAGTCCCAAAATCTCTAGAGGCAAATTAACCCTTCCATAGCTTCGCTTAATACCCGCTATACATCGGGCTTGCAGACCATGCAGCATCAACACAGAAATCACAGGGAGATGCAGACCCTTTAGGGCACTTTCCCGACTACCAATTACATTCCCGATTGGTTGCTGCATATGACTCATGCCTACTCATATTATCCGCAGCAACTTCGACATATCGTGAACTTGTGTCCCATCACGATACGCAACGGTGATCGCGTATGAGTCTTAGTTATCGCCGAACCTCTGTTACATTGTAGCAATAGAACTATAGCCAATCTTCTCTTTCAAATCAAACCGACCCGTGGGTGCAAAGTTTCTGCACCATTCCACACTTGTTCTTGTAGACAAAGGATTCTACACATCCTCGGCAGATCGGTTCTACATCAGAATCATATCTGGACCCCCGACAAGAAGCTCTTCGCGAGTTCCCCAGGCCGGATGTTTAGATGGATCAGAGGCAAGTACGCGCATGCGATCCGCCTCCCCACTATCGTACCCTAACTCATAGCTATACCACTCGAGGGCTAGTTCAGCCCATTGCTGTGTTGCTCTTGTGCTGGAACGTTCGTGAGCAGGTAACATAACGTTTCAATAGCGAACGTGAACGGACTCTTGGTGGGCAGTGGCAATGTGAACGACATCTTCGCTAAGTCGGCCACGTCTGAAGCCGTATGAGTCATTCGAATGTCCTTCACATGAGAAATAACAGAAAGTTCACCCGCCCCAGTAACCTTCCTTCTCACCGAGCGCCCAAACTTGTTTGGCAAGTCGAACTGCCTCCTTGGCATCCAAATTGTTTTCCTTCCATTTTAAAAATTCGGCATGTATGGTTACCATTGAAGAAAGCCGTGTGTCCGACCTTTCCGCGTCTCCTGAAGATAGAGAACATACGCTACATGAACAATCAAATGCGTAGATTTCGTACAATTTAGATCTGACATGTCGTAGCAGGGTCAGTCACAGATAAAAAATATGTTATTAGGTATCACCGTCGTTTTCTTCGAGACTGCTTGGTGTTGATGTATTCTCTGAGTATCTCCTGGATGGAGAGTCGAGACCAATAGACTGTGATGTAAAGGAGCACTTACTTCGCCTTTCTGTATATGCTTCAAAGCATGTACAACTTGTTTGAAAAAATATTTTTGATGTCTAAATAGCTCAATGGTCAAACTCGAGTCACTTACTCAGGACCCCTTCTCTCCAACTATACACACTATTAAACGCCTTGGAACATCCATGATTGATCCGAGCGGTAAGAGGAAATATTCCTGCAGTGTCATCTCCAATTTTTATAGAATTTGTCTGGAAAATGCCAATTGGAATGTCGGAGCCATGGAGCGCCGAAGGGTACGAAAGCTCAAAAAATGCTGAACGAGACGTCGAGTTGAGACCCGAGACTATAGAATGGATGTAGGATCCGAGATCCTTAAAGCCTACAATGATGCCTCGGGTAAGGGCTAAATGACAAGTTTGAAAGCAGACACGACCCACCTCCAGCTTTAACGACATAGAGCGGCGTCTCTCTCAAAATCACCTCCCCCTGCTACAGATTACTTTTCAGACGTCTGTATATGCTGATATTGAACAATTAGAATGCTCACCAATATATTACGCGTGGCTACCAGACCTTTACCACGATTGGGGAGATTTACAACTTTGAAAGGTAGAGCATTTTGGGCTGATTGAAAGTTGACATAGTATCTGAATGCAAGAAAAGCCGCCGCACATGCGAAAAAAGTGCGTAATAATGTGTTTCCTGAGGGCATTATCACAAGCGTGGATGTTGCATATAGAACGAACGAGACGCGCTGCTAGTGACACGAAGGTCACCTAGTAATAGGTTGACTCCGAGTCACAAGATAGTGTTCGGATGAAATTCCGAGATATGCGCTTAATATGAAAGTGACTGTTTTTCGGTAGTACCGTGAGCTATCGCGATTCAACACTGGTGAGGTAGTTGTTCTCCTTGGTGAACTAGTGTGACATACGTGTCATGTCACGCAGCATTAAGTATTCTTTCAATGAACGCGTCGCATCCGCCAGAAGACGAGCGTTCTTTCTTTGAAAGAGAGCGCGAGCGACTTTCAAATGAAATAGCACGGGTGTGTAAATCTCCTTGTTGTACTGTTCTTTCACATGCTCACCTTAAGTCATTCGAACTACAGGATTTTGAAGAGCTGATATCGTCTACCAACATGTTGAATCGTAAACTGGAAGACGTGGTTGGAATGCGCAAGGAGATAGACCCGATTTCAGATCTGTGGAGCAGCTTTTACCAATTAATGAGAGAGCAGAAGCCCGATGTGGAGTTCGGCACAGATGGCCAGGGAATACCAGGGACAGGAGGCCATATTGTAACAGGAAATGGTGCTGAAAACTGATTTTATACCCCAAGTGAGTACTCAACATCCTGATACTAATATTATTCTGTGACATCTTTCCCCAATCACTTTGACCATGTAGCTTTTCCGAACCACACACTTTTGGTTATCAAATGAACATGACTGTATTGGCAATCGGCTACTCTCAAATCCGGGAGCATTTGCCTAGGCGACCATATTCAACTTATGATTCTGCTTTCAACAAGAATTGCAGCAGCCTCCTGACCCGGTACGCACTTTATAATCAGGCTTTCTCAGGCTGGTTATTGGTCTCTGCTCTGATTATTCCGTACAGAGTCTGTCAGACTTGAATATTTACACGTTTCAGGTTCCTGTTGTCTCTGTGCTCGCATAGACGATGGATTGGAATTTGGTGTGACAGTGGAAAACATGGACATCACGCCTGACCTTCTGGCACATTCATCTCCTGACTATAATGTCGCTCGACCTGGTCCAGTGACACGGGTGTGAAACTCTTGTGTATTATATTGCCTGAACAACAATCCTTGGTCAGATTATCTCTTCTGTTTGTTATTTACATTTTCACAAAGCTACAAAGGGCTTTGAAGGCAAAATGCAATGTCGGAGATTCAAATTCATTTTTTCTCTCTGAAGTGTCCAAGTATCATTTCTCTTTGTCGATGCCGATACTGAGGTATACCACAAGATTACGGACGCCGAACTTAACCATCAGCGTAACTCATGTTCTCTCTACTTCCTACTCGAACCAGGTAGAAGATACAGATGCAACAACGTACAAAATACAGGCTCCCAAAGACATTGACATATTCTCCCATCCCTCTCATCTCGCCGTGCTGCTTTTTGGAAGCATCGACGGCACGCCCGCGACCGCTGACCAAATATGCTCCTCCGGAGTCGGAAGGCACTTGTTGAAATGCTTGCGTCGCGTGAGTGGATGATCGACTGCTCCAAAACATCTATATGTACTTCGGTAAACCGCTTGAATCTTCAAGAATTCTACTTTTCTTGGCATACATGACATATCAGACATATGTGTGAAGGATGGAATTCCGAGTAGTGCGTACAATCTTCATCCTGAGAAAGCGTGACTTTAGCTGCCTATCTGTTTGTGTTGATCTTAGTACACTTTTCATCATCCCATGCGTTGCTTGATGCCCCCACTTCACCGTTTCTCACCTTTATATCACTGAAATTGGTATATGCGTGGGTTACCATTCCGGCCACAGAGAGAAAAGACGAAACTCCACAAGATGGTTATGAAGTTATACCTCTTCCACCACCTGTGGACCCCATTACTTCGTCTAGCATAACCCCCTTCGCGGCACTTCTTGATCAGGTTGTACATCGAATATTTTCTTTTCATATGATAAGGTAGGTCTTTTACCTATTATCAAATAGTGTCATTTTAGCTCACCCTACATTTCTCAGACGTTATCCTCTCATATTTGGACCGTATTCTCACTCCATTCGTTCTGAACAACTTCTTTTTCCCTCAGTAGCCAAGTCTCTCTGCTCCATTATCACAAGGTCAGAGAACTTAACACTAAAGCATCAGTCACAGGCATTAATTAAGGTAAATCCTTGTCGTGTAATGACATTTCCCTCGAAAACATGTTTTAATATACCTTAGCGACTCCGCCACCAGAATATCCGCCGTAATCGTATGTCTCTCCAAGCCATGCAGAAACTTGTTCCTCTTACGACATGCGTCTGTGATAATGGAAGTGAATCCGACTCAGAAAAATTCTGTAGCAGTGAACAGGAAACTCCACTTGAATTATTCAAAAACGTTCTTGGACACTCATTAACAGGGATGTACACAAGACAAATTAGGCCATGGAACAAGGTCTGGTATTGGTTACCCTCAGAACTTGACAAACGAACTCATCTTATTTCGATTTACCTCCCGTGCAGGGGTTGTACATCAGCACGCCTGACAACGTCGATGAGGGTCCGGCGACAAGGCTCCAGAAATATAGTAATTACATTCGAAATCACAACACCGAACTTGAGGATCCTCCAAGCCAAAAGTCCCCCGAGTCCTTGTTTTCGGAGTGGGCTGAAAATAGTGTCCTTGCTCACACGGATCAAGACTACCTACTGGATCTGGATTGGAATTCCGGACAAGATGAGGAGCCAAGCAAAGAACCCGACAACAAAGGTTTATTTCAAGAAAATACCCCTCTTTTGGAACAGCACCCTACTCCTTCGCCGGTCTTCTCCGACAGGGTCGATGGAACCCAGACTTCGGACTGGATTATAGACATGGATTTGGACCTAGACTCAGACAGGGAGATCATGGATGGTCTTGAAGACCAGTCCATTCAGGATTCAAACGTATACATATATTCTCCTTTTCGGGGACGTCATCCCGTCTTAGGCAGCCCACCTGATACCTGCAGTTCATCTTCTGGCGGTGTTGACATGTGGCTATTTGATGAACACGAGGGAGCCTCTTCTAGGTCGTGTGATATCCTCTGCGCAGATATGGGTGGCGAAGTTGATTTTAATCGTTGTAGGTGTATTATTGTAGGCTTCAGCCCAGCTGATGGAGTTTCTTCAGGCACCACAATATTCGACCTCGGAAATGTGTCCGCCGAGTGTGAAAAGTCTCCTCACACCCTGAATTCCCTTTCACAGGGCTCTTCCCGAGATTCAAATGCATTATCAGCTGCCTGTATACGAGATGATCAGGTGAGCCTCAAACCCATCCCAGGATTATTTCTATTTATCTCAATTTTGTCAGGGAATGGTGCCTCACGTGGACATGGAGTTTGAGTCAGATTCAGATGCGGGGCCCGTTTCACCAAGCGTGCCGCTATGGGATCACCATTTAAACTTCATTCCTATCAGTCCGTTGGTTCTGGGTAGTTCCAAGGTCTCGTGACGTACCCTGACGAGCTGCAAGTTCGAGAGAAAACTGCGCAATAGTAGATAGCGTATACCATATGTATACTTGTATATACAAGTGGTTGCCTAGGTATAAAACGCCTAACCTGTAGTCGTTTGGAGCACTGCTGCACAGACCTGCACAAACATGGTAACTTGGGCGCCCTGGTCGGCACGTATGTAATTGAGGGCGCTACGGATCTAAATATCCCGCAACGTATAAAAGGGTGGCTTAGATTTCAAGCTCCGCAAGCTTCAGTTATTACCGCGCTCCAATTCTGCCTTGACATCCGTCGCCACTCTCTTCCACCTTCTCAAATTCAACACACGACTTTATCATCTCATAATGTTACCCGCTAAGCTCAAGAAGATCGACATGAGCGTGAGGCCCTCCGAAACCCATGGCATTCTGTTAAACTAATTGACCATTCTCTGTAGACAATGACCGAAGAAGAGCAAAAACTCTTCCGCCTCTACGGGAAGCTGCCGACGCATAAAAATGTGCTCACCAAAATGCAAAAAGTGCGCCCCCTTCTCCTTATGGCCAGTGGTAAATAGGATACTATATTTACTCTCTTCAAGGATCGAAAGTATTTCGATTCGGGTGATTATGCGCTGTCAAAGGCAGGTGTCACGTCACAAGATAATGTTGGAACAGCCATCCCCAACCCAGAGAAGTATGTGTATCCGCATCATCATTATTGTAACTCGAACGCTAATGATCCTCAGTATTCCTCACGCATCCTCTCCGCCTTCTAACCAAATGAACCTTTCTGTGTCACCCAATTCAGTAAGCCCCGTCAAGGAAAGCTCGGCCGTTGCAATTTCTGCAAAGGAATGAACCGAGTCTTTATTACCCTTACTCACACGCGAAGTGTCGAAAAGTGTTGAAAGTGTCGAAAATGTACTCGTATCGATCGGTCAACGGATGCCCACGACAGTATCCTATACTCTCATCCCGGACCCCATGCATTTTGTTTTCCTTGACCGCGGATTTCCGAATCGACACGATTATCAAACTCCATCCGTCGATTTCACTCCCGCGACCCCCCCTTAGACAATATTGAATGTGCTATCACCCGACTCCCACCGTTCCTCTGACTACAGGACCCGTGTACACTAGCTAGTCGCTTTCTGTCCAATGTATCACCGTCCCTGTCTGGTATCGTCGTCAGGAAGCAGTGTGGCAGCAGTCGTTATAAAATCTAAGTAAATTGGATTCTTCGAGAAGGGATGATGTGTCAGCCGAGATAGAGTAAGTGACCTTCGGCGAGCAAGAGTACACAAACAAGTGCAACTATATTGTACATGACGCGTCCACAACCATCAACGCGTCTTCCACCATCCCATGGTGAACGAAAACGACTGTCGTCAGCAGCTCTCTCAGTGGTTTGGTTCAGCTGTGACATCTGATGTAGAGGTAATGAAAGAATGTAATTATCGCGTTTGGAATACGCCATGCTACTTTACTGAGTTCCACTAAGGTCTTCAGATCTGCTCCAATTACAACCTCAGTGGAGAAACACTTTTCTTTCGTTGGGAAGCATTCTCCTATAACAATGTTGCATCTACCCCAAGTGCGGGTAAGTCGAGATCGATTCAAGGTTTGACTTTGGAGGGCGCAAAGTCTCTTCGTGCCCATGTGGCCAGAGAGACAGCGAAAGCAAACGAAAAGAAAAACGCTACTATGCGAGCTCGAGGAGCACATTCCCTCAATGCTGCGCGTATGCGACTAGGAGGCACACCTCACCGAGTCGCTCCGTCGGAATCTGTAACCCCAAGAAACAATCGTAATAACCCTCCCAGTGTCTCCTTTAGTGTGAGATTTACAGGCCCTAGCTCGGAGGATATTTCTCAAAGGACATGTGTGTTATTATTGACAAAGAGGTTGTGGTATTAATAACATTGTGGAACAGATCGATATATGTTTGAGAAGATCTCTGCAAGAAGTGAAGGTGCGCTTGTGCCCCATTCGTTACTCTTCGATCTTTGAGCTCTTCTACCAGTGCTGGATGAGAGAATTGACGAGTTCAGCGAACTTATCCGAGAAAAGTATGACATCGATGAGCTTGGAGATCCGTCGTCCGTTACAGAGGTGTGTTTGCTCGTAGCATCGCAACAATCTATCTCATTCTTCTCATAATTCGCTCCAGGATGTCGTGACTATTGTTGGCCGTCTTTGTCTTGATCCAGAAGCTGACGCTGTAGCATCGTCGTCAAAACTCTCGCCGACAGCTCTTGTACTTGAAGCATCAAGGATAGGGGGCTCCGGGCAGCGTGTGCCCCTCAAGTTCGAATCAGATTTCAGCGTCAGAGGCGCTGAAGATGCCAAAGCAGGAAAAAGCCTCTTCCCTGGTGAGATTTTAGCGTTGCGGGGTAGGAATGGTGGCGGGGGATGGTTTTCAGTCAAAGAAATTCTACCGGTGAAATTATCTAGTCAGCGCTGTACTAAACCGTGGACTGACTTTTGTTAAAGATTCCGCCAGTCTCTCCCTCCTTTGAAGCGTCTACTCTTCCATTGTCAATATCTGTGGCGAGCGGTCCATATACCCCTGAGCAGAACCTCGACTTCGGACCCTTTCTATCCATCATCGAGGAGGCCAAAAGTTCACGCCCATCTGTCTTACTACTTGTATGCAGCCTCCTTTCTCTCCTTTCTACTATCCTGTTGACCTTGTGAACGCTTCAGCTCGGCCCGTTCATCGATACGTCTCACGCATTTGTAAAGTCATCCAAATTACCTGCGCCACCTCTGGCTCTCTTTCAACAGGCTTTTCTCAACCCCATACTATCTCTCCTACAGCACAATCCTGGCACCCTCGTCCTGCTAATTCCCCACGTACGAGATATATTAAGTAGTCATACCGTCTTTCCCCAAGGAGTTGGAGAAGAAGATTTTGGGAGTTTACCCTCAGTATGTCGTTCTTACCTGTGTGACAACCCATAAAGATCGTGGCCATCCTCGGTATACCTAGTCCATCAAAGTACTTCCTAATCCATGTGCATTTTCTCTCAACGGTATTCGGTTTGGCGTATCAACCGTGGATGTCCTTTACCACCTCAAAAATCAGCAATATATCCAGCGACCGCAACAACCACCGCCTAATACCTCAAATAGTACTGTACCACCAGCGCCACAAGATATGATGGCCAATCTCTGTCGACATGTGCTGGAACAACGTAGGTGGGTGCATGATGCTTACTATTCACTTTATAGTTTTAACATCAGAATCTAGTTTCTATCCTATCTTCCCTGTTCCTTCAGAGCTCTCCTCGGACGTCAATCTTGATGTCTCTCATTCTGAACATCTGAAACTCGGCAGTCCTGCGCCAGATGTACTAGTGCTTCCAAGCATCCTCAGACAGTTTTCAAAAGTGCGTTGTATCGCATCACCCAATAGAATACAAAACCAACCTCAGTGATGCAGAATATCGAGGGTACCCTCATAATTAACCCATCGATTTTCGGCAAGTCTCACGTAGTGGCACAACTGCACATTCCTGCTAGTGCTGGTGGTGGTGACAAAATCTGTGACGGTGCAGACGTGGACTTGAAGCGTTTGACTTAGTTCTGTCGACCTGAACAGGTCCGACCTCGCCCGGGGATAACTGTAAACTGTGATCAATCTGTATTGCAACTTTTATGCAAATATTAGCCCGCATTTTTTCCCTCAACCCTCGAATCTTGTACAGCAACTTCGGCAGTTGCGGAAGGAGGTGGAGGGGTTTTCTGCAAGCACACATGGGTTAAAATATATTCATCTATGGAGTTCGTGCCTAGGATAAAGGAAAACCTACAAAAATCTAGGTCATCTCTAATAAAGGATACCAACGAAAGCTTTGCCCCGACGATTTCAACAAGTACAAGACAAATCTGATTCGGTTCTTTGATGACAGTAAGTGCCGTCCGAACCAATATCAACAATGAGACGGGATAAGCCAAAACAGTCTGGTATCAAGGCTTTGAAACCGGAAAGTCTTCACCTATTCTTTGAATATCAAATAACACTTGTCATCGTAAGGACCATACCCTACTACATAACCCGCTACTAGCTTGCCAAAAAAAATCTCTTTGCCGCCAGTTATGCAATCCCGCGGCCGAAGGATCACTAGACCTGTATCGTAGTTATAGGGACCCTTTTTCATTCCTTCAGAGATGACCTATCAGAAAGACGCGTTAAAGGGAGAAGCACATTGCAGCTTCTATCCACGCAGCTACTGGTCCTTCCCCCGCTAGAAGTTTCGTCCAAAACCTTTTTCAGACCTTGGTCACGGGTTGCTTTAGGATTGTAAGTATCGGCATTGACCATCGATGACTTGAAGATGGTATGCTTCCAATAATCCACAAGATTTGTCTTGTTTCGTTTGATTATGCATGCGGTCTCATTCACAGGTCAAGATGTTCATATCTTGCGAGTCTTTTGAGTCCTGGTATTGTGGGTTCTGTCGCTGGCGATTGGCTCTCAGGGGTGTGGTATTATGCATGTTGTGGTGTGATCACCAATCAG
>QMFG01002623.1:0-15034 GCA_003314545.1 Ramaria sp. MG151
GTTTGTGTCCGCGTACTCACTATCAGAGTCGATGGTAGGCGAAGAAACCTTGATCACAATCACTGGACCTATAGCCTGCCTGCGATCCTCCGGATGACCAGAACTGGAGATCGGGGAAGATAGGTATGGTAATACAGGTGTAACATCAGGTTTAGGACTCGAAGTTGGGTAGGGTAGCACGGGACTCGGGTCTGGTGATCGCTTTTTATGGGAGTAGCCACCAGGAGAAGCGAGGCCGCCGTAAACAGATGGGACGACTGATACGCGCACATCTGGGGTCAATTCGTGATGAGAATTTAGAGGAATAGGTTGTTGGAGATTGCGAATGCGAGTGCGTATGTGGTTGGTTATGTCGGGTGAAAGCAGTCCAAGTGAACTGTGTGGTTGTTGACCGCATACATGTTCTAATGCTGGGTCTCTGAGTTTCTCCAAGTTTTTTCCATTTCTTCCTTCATTCTGAATGTGAGATGAATATCGAGAGGCAGATTTTTGACTGAGGATGGCCATTGGACCCGATATCGCGAGCCATGCGCTCCCAAACTGGCCGGTATAGCCATCTCGATGTGTAGCAGTTGGCAGAGGAGGTAGATCTATCAGCCGCGGAGGCGTATGTGGAAGGTGAGGAGATACACGACTGGGCGCAGTGATAGAGCCTGTGCAGACAGGTGGCGGTGTGCCAAAAGGATTGTCGAAGTTCTAGCCAAGATTTTAAATCAAGAAAAGGGACGAGCGCTGCACAATTTAACTTACGGCTTTCTTCTCCAACTCTCCATCCAAGCCAGTCTCTGCGACATTCATATAGTGTATCATCGGTGGCGCTGAGTTGGAACTTGCACCTCGATGTGCTCCAACGCCAGCCAGTCCAGAGGTGCTGTGGATACTAGACGCATATACCGCTCCGAAAGGCTTTCTTCCATCCAAATTCTTGCTCTGACCAACCCCAGGATTGCCTATGCCAAAAAACGATGAGAATCGTGTCCCTTTCCTCTCTTTATTATTGAAACCGAGATCGGTACAATCAGGTGGGTTTTTCTTCATACCTATCTTCTGCGCAATGCTGGTCCTCCGCCACCTGATCGTGATGAGGAATCCTAGCACTGTGAGCGCAGGCACGCCGGCAAGCACTCCAATAAGGGCGAAACGTATCTTCGGCGCGATTGTGCTGGTCGCAGAGGTGGCTGTGAACGATGGACTAGGTTGCGAAGGAACAGTGAACGTGGTGTCAGAGGGGACTGAGGAGGAGGGTATGACGTGACTTTCTTGAGTAGTCGAATCCTGAGTATGGAGGGTTGTGCCTAGGGACGAATGTGTTTCAAACGGTGCAGCCCAAACGATGGATTTAGAAAATGATAGCAAGCTGGTTATCGCTGGTGAGATTACATGTGTTATCGTCTGATGTCGAATTGGCTGGGGTGTGACAGACGGAATGGATGCAAGGGACCGGGCTGACTGAATGGTAGCTAAAAAAAAATATTCATTCAATTTTTCTGAGCACTTTCGCATGCGTACGTGGGGGAGAGAATGACGACAAAGTTTGAGAACCTGTTGCGGTAGGCATCAAGGATGACACCGGCAATGAAGTCGACAAATATGGGAGTGACCCAACTCCATTGGACTTGTCTTTCACAAAAATGCGTTAGAGATGCATAAAATATTGAAGATATGTGAACATACCACTGAACGATTCTCGTAACGGTGGGGTTCCTGCTACAGGTGGAAGAAAGAGAAGAAATGTGACAAAGAACATGTCGTGGTACAAGATTTGGCGAGTATTTCATATACTACCTTAATAATAAAGATAAACTGAGTTTTATCAATAAGATTAAAAGATGTGGGGAAACGGGAAAGACGCGGCTGGCGGCCTTGAGGCCAACGACCTTGGAGACCTTGTAGGGATCACGTGACTCGACTCGCCTTACGGAATCGAAATCTGATATGTAAAACAAATGGGAGGTTATACTATCAGGGACAGCAGTTCAAGCTCACAAAAAAATTTGCTGGAATATATAATCATCATACCCCCAAAATTTCTACTTATTACAGGAATTTTTGATGAGAAAGACATGTGGACGCGCAAGGTAAGGGGAGTTCTCAGGTGAAGCTTGTACGGTATGGTGATCTTTATTTGCATATCGCCCCAAGTTTGGTCTCATTATACGGCGGTGACCATAGGATCCGTTTACATACAGAGTTCTAGCCAATATACATATACATTTCACTAAGTCTCAGGGTTTTTTTGGAACTGTTGTAACTCAAACAATGAAATGTTAGAGGGAGATACATCCTAGAGGAAACACAGAATAATCCAGAGCACAATTTCTAGAAATCGAAGAACAGGAACAGGAGATCTCCGACCTCCCGCCAAGGTGGCTTAGAGTACCTTGTGTTATATTTCTCAAGGATATACATGTTCATATGTAAGCAGTGCAAGGCCGCGAGGCTACATATGACCGTTCTACAGACATTTTGAATCATACCAAGGCTGTTCATGCTGGGATTATCAAGTAACTTGAGTGGAAGATGTCATGACTGTTCTGAAATTTGGCGTTACTCATATATCAATGCAGCATGGATATGTATGAAAACAAAATAGAGACCGATGCTTCGCTATCTTACAGAAATGTGCTAACGAAGGGATTAACAAAGGCGATTGCGCGCGAAAATCCTGGAGCATGCTAGCACATTGATCTGAATCTTTATGCGTTCTGGTCTGGACGCTTGAAATCGCGCTTCGTAGGAACTTGAAAAGTTGAAGAAATCTGTCAACTGTCATACCAAACTGGAAACAAATACACTTCAGCGGGACGGGATGCTCTTCCTACCAATGCTCGTATCTGGCGGTAATGCAATGTGCAATGTCATTATACATAATGAGTTGTCAAAACTGACACACACCTGTTTATCTGATTCGATTTATACAGTCAAGTAGTTCGTTTGTCGCTCGGGAAGTCTACAGTATAAATCTGAAAAGTCAATACATGATCTACCTTTACACTTGCGCGCTGCCTTCGAGTGCTCACGTTTGTTCCAATGTTTCGTGGAGCATACGCTGGGAACATGGAGTTGGCGGAACTAGGTTGCAAAACTCAGTGAACGTCCTTGTATAGTCCAGGTAAGGAAGTAACATACCAATATGCACTGGCAGATGAATATGCCAATCTTCGAAGGGAAACGAACGTCGAATGGCCCACGTTCAAAAACAGCATACAAAGATGCAAAATGGATGTGCCAGTAAAGGAAATGGTACGAATGAACGTTTTGGGACGCGACTGCTGCGCAGAACCAACATGCTGGTTGCTGCAGAGGGTGCTTATGTATACCAGAAGTTCCCTTCCACCACCACCGCCGTCTTCATCCTTGTCTTGCGCCAGAAACGATGCGTTTCTTCTTTACCCCATCCCACGAGAGAACTACCTTGGCCCATCCCGTACTGGAGTACTTGCGTAGCATGACAACGGAGACTTGTCTTGTACTCTCGGGATCGACCCATAGGTCTTCTCTATGTGGGGTGGAGGTATGTAGAGGCAACGGAATCATCGTGACACTTGGCATCTTGTCTATATAAACGTCTGTGCCTCTTTGAGTCTAGCCTTTTGCTAACGGGAAGTGTTATCGGGGGGTGGGGGGACTCTTTGTATGTCCGTCGCTCGACCGTTGAAGTGAGATTGTGTCCCAGGAACGTTGCGATGCCTCAGTTGATTATGTGGAAGTCGAGGGTGTAGTGGCGTCGGGTGGAACTGCTTCTGCAATGGGTTGGTGGCAAAGTATGGCTACTGGTCGAGGAGGATGACGGGTAACGTGCACCTAGAGGCGATGCGCAATGATTACTAGGCATCGCTCTTCTTCAAGCTTCATAGTCGGGCGGACGTGCTTCAGCAGCGCATGGATGACAAAGTAAGCCTATGGGATCAGCGGGCAAGACGAACAATGTGGGCCTAGAGGGGAGTCCTCATTGATCGCTCTCTCGCGAGCCTTATAGTCAGACGGAATACTTCTGCAGTGGATGGATGGAAAGCTTATCGGACAGGGAGAAGACGGATAATGTGCGTCTATAGGGAATGCACAAAGACCTTCGGCTCACGTTCCTTGCGAGTCTTGGACGTGCTTCTGCAGTGGTTGGGTGGAGGTGAGCCTACTAGGCGAAGAGAAGACGAATAATGTGTCCCTATAGGAGGAATGTGCAAAGACCTTCGGTCCATGTCCCTTTGGAAACCTTAATAGTAAAGTAAGTAAGGGTCTACTTCTGCAGTGGATGGGCAGAAAGGTAAGCCTGCTGAGAAAAGGTCCTGGATCAACGCCTTTTTGCCAGCCTGGTGGTCCATGACCATTAATTTTTGCGATTTGGTTTTTTTTCTGAGGTGTGCGAGGAAAGTATGGCGTGAATTGGTGTGACTGTTAACAACCCGGTCCTGATAATTTGTAGGTTTCGATTCTTTTTGGATGAAGGTTGGCTAGCAGGGTAATGGCATCTAGTTTGGGTTGCACAAAGTAAGTCTATCACTTCTGGAGGAAAAGACCAAGTCACTTGCAGAATCGTAACACATTTGCTCTGAGTAAATGTTTGACTTTCCTTAAGAAACGGCCCAATTTACTTGCGGATTTTTCACATGCGCGTCATAGGCCGGCTGGATTGAGGATGATTGGGGGGTAAGGATGGTTTGGGTGTGTACCGTTCTACCGGGGTACGTATCGCCTTTCCTATGTCCGTTGTGACCATGGATGTCTGTACACCTGTCGGAGAGCAGCAAGGAAGATGGTCACCGCTGGTACAAGGTAGGTTTTTGAGCATGGTGGTATAAGTTTTCTGATGAGTTTGATACACCGGTGATTGCCCGACGAGTAAGAGATGATGGTGGAATAGTAGCATGAAACTGAGGTTACTGAAAGGTGTGTTGGAACGACAAGACGTCGATCTGGCACGATGATTTGAGCAACATATTCTCTGATGGCAAGACTAGAGCTTATCACGTGCCCCGCTTTCCTCGCGTCTGTTTTCTTCCATAGTCGTTACGAAGGCCAATGCCGTGACCTCGGGTGAGTAACATATGCCTTATTCCTTGACTTCCAGAAAGCAACCAGGTGGGCGCAGGACGGGAAGGCGAGGTGAGTAGGATGAGGAGCGGCCAGAAATCAGCCCTACATGGAAGCGGGAAGGAAGGCAAGTGGCCAATTGCGCAGAATTGCGGCGAAATCTGAGCAAACATTTTGCTGCAAGTCTTTCGTCATCAAACAAGACGGATAGCATCGCAACCGGCGCGTCTTTCACAATGAAGTCTGCCAATCATTGCCAGAAGGTAGGTCGTTTCTCAGACATCCCCTAGTACACCAACCAACCACTGCTCCACATGTGTGCTGTGGACAACTTCTTTGACGCGGGGGCGTTTGTATTAGCCGGACCGATCTCTTGCGGATATCTACCAAATCTTGACTTCATGCAGATACGCATTGGTCCATTGAATCTTTTTGTCACGGTTAAGTAATAATAAGCTACCCGATGTTCGTTTTGTGGCACACATATTGACCTCTCACAAGGTTCGTCTACGCGTCAGTCGCCCGCCCATTAGTCAGCATTCAGCTTCGCGCGTCCGCTTGGCAGATCGGCTGTCCCCTTGCCGTTAGTTCAGGTACTCGGAGGACTGCGGATTGTTCATGGTGGCTATATGAATCAAAATAGAATTTAGGCTGCAAGTTCAACGCCAATCCTGATGACATGAAACATTTGTTGTGACATCTCTGGACGGATCAAGGGCTGCATGGCGTCAGGACGCTTCCTTCGGATCGAAGCTAATCAGCCACAATCTGTAGATATGATGGTTGCCGTTCCCTGTGGCAGCTGTCATCTTTCAGCGCCTGGTCATATAGTCGCGTTGGGCTGTGCGGAGCTCTCCCAATTCATTGTCTTCAATTCAAGGATCGATGAATGGTTGGTCTATGAAAATTTTCATTCCTCCGATCAGATTAGCGCATCGTGAAAGTGCTTAGCGATGTGTAACGATCAGTGTATCAAGATAATATGGCAAGATTGAATTACAGCCAGAACAAAAAAGGGAATCTTGGGTGGATCTCCATGATAGATCTCAATACACTATTGTACTGTGAGAAATATGAGTTGTGGGTCCACCGTGTGAACATTAACTAATCCTATACTCTGACATCACAAGTTCAACTAAAATCACCAGATTCGTACCATAGAATAGAGCGTCAGTTTCATCGGACACTAGTGTGTCGGCAAAACTTTACCGCTGAAGGCCGAAATACCTGTTCCGCAATGAGCTATTCTCCGAGCGAAAGAGCTACTCATGTGAATTTTGTTTTATCCTACTCTTGAAAATAACAACCTGCCTAAGGCATAATACGCATATGCAAAAGATGACTATAAACCATAGCCGCAGATATACAAAAGCGGTTTGCAGACGGCACCAAATGCTTGCACATTTAGTACCTTCTGCCGCCCCGCCCTCCTCCAGGACCCTGGTAGGGGCCATAGTCAGGCGGAGGTCGACCTACAAGATGAGTGAATGAAGCTGCAACAATGTCAGTAGGTTTGGAATGGCGCACCCCGTGGTGGAGGAGACCGAGGGCGTGGTGGACCTCCAGAATTAGGGAGACTGGCGTTCCGAAACACTTGCATGAGATCGTCTATTCTGAAAACAGGGCCTAATATCCACGACATTAGTGATAGTGATTCGAAATAAAGACAGGTTCAACACACCGTCAAAAGTTGCCGACAGGGGCAACTGGCCCAAAAAGTATGTCGTTTGCGTAGGGACAGAAGACGATGTTCTATCATCATTTGCCGATGGATCTCTGTCCCAATCGCCTCGAGAGTGTCCTTCGGTTCCTCTCCTGGGCGGACTGCCTCTTCCCCAATCCGGACTGCCGTATCTCCTCCTTGGAGGAGGCATCTCTCTCCGGTCTCTCTCTCTCTCGCGTCTCTCTCTTTCTCTCTCTCTAGGTGGAGGTGACAGCTCTCTCGCTCTTTTTGGCGGAGGTGGTCCTATGTCTTGTGACATTGAACGACTAACCACCGACCTTCCACGTTCGGGAGACGCTGCTGGCCGCTTCTGGGAGGCAATTCCGCCAAGAGAGGCCCCCGAAGCAGAGTTTGCGGCGGCAATGCCACTCTCATGCTTAAGTGAACCATTGCTAGAACCTGAGCTTCCCGCAGGCATCCAACCAAGATCCCGAATCGCAATGGCATCATGATTCGAATATACGTGCCGTTGGGCAAAGCGTCGCATGGGAAGGTCTGCCCAAAGACGAACCAGTGGTAAACTCAATCGCAGAAGGTGAAAGGAGCATTTGACGAACCATCAGGGTAAACTTCAGCAATCCGCTTTTCAAGTTTGTCCGCTGCACTGAGGTCACCGAAGTTATACTCGTAGTTTGCCCAGGTTTCCCAAATCGGACGAGCTTTGTCAGATGGAAATGTCCCGATTACTCGTTCAAACAAAGCACGCGCATCTATTATGACCATGAAGGTTGTTGCTTTGGATACATAAAAAGAGAACGTACTGTTTTCGTCATTGATCGAGATCAAGAATTTAAGATACCGAATGACATATTCCGCATCCTCCCCGAACTGCTTCAGCCCTGTCTCGTAGATCCGCGTCGCAACATCAGTCGCTTTAGTGAAGTGGTATTCCATAGATGCTGTGTGAATAGTGTTTCATAAGATCATGGCATAAGATCGGCAACGAAGTTCCAAACCAGCAGCCTCATATATTTCCCAACTAATCCACTTGTCTTTTCTTGCTTTTCCGAACACGTTTCTTGCAGGCTTTAAACCCTCAGCCCGCCTGGCAAAGCGCATGTACGCAATCCAAGCAATACCAAGCTCTGTTCGACGACGCGCAAGCTCCTTTTGTGGAGACAGTAACGAATGTGAAGATGACGCGGATGGCTGTGTGGAAGTAGAGCCATTTGATGCGAAGGAATTCTCTGGTGTAACCGTCTTTTCGACCTTTTCGATGTCACTGTGCAGGACATCGACAAATTTGGTGAACATGGCGTGTACCTCGGTATTATTCTTTGCATTCTCTTGGGCCTCTGCATAAGCAAAGTTAAGGAGAAAGCTATGACGACAGATAAGCGCCATTCTACCATAACGATTTTGTAAGATGAACGAACCTCGCTGGATTTGCCTCCAGTCCAGCTTTGAGGAAGGACATGGCTTCTTCCGGCTTTGCGTTTTTGTCAGTCCACATGTACGCCATAAACCTTGTTAATTCCACCAGTTAATTCCATTTGATCTACCCCTAAGAATCGACTCTTACCATGTTTCGGGGTTGAACCGCATCCGTATTACCGCTTTTTTGTAGGTGGCAAGAAGCCTTGCGTTAAGTAGCGACTTATCCTCAATGTCGAGCGGATTTTTCTCTTCCCACTGTAGATATGCCCTCCAGGACTTAGCGAGCATCCGATGACCCTCGCTGTGCGGTGACGTGGGTTCTGGTAAATTCAATGGTTTCCGTCCTGTGGCAGAGCTGTGGGCAGGAGGGGGAAACAGGATTGCGAGATGCGACCGCAGCTGCTTCAGGACTTCTTTGGCGGTCATATATGCTTTGCTCTGATCCTGGATAAATTTTCGGGCCTGAGGAAACAGACGTCTCTCAGAAACATGACACTGGAAAAAAGAAACGACATACGGTTATTTTATTAAGTCCAACCTCAAAGGCATTGTATTCACTCCACAGCTGCTCCAAGATCTCCAGCGGGATCTGTACAGCTCGTTGGTAAATACGTCGGAGCGCATCCATCTTTTGCTGTTCTTCCCACGTGGTATGTGTCTGGGTACCACCACACCGTCAGACGTCACGCTGGTCACGCACAACCCGTCGTGCTTACTTCTCCAGCTTTCACAAAATCAATATACTCTCGCCAGATTTCGCCACTATCCTTGTCCTGGCCGATGTACAAGAGGGCGAAATCGTAAGCTTTGCTGACCATCTCCCGTGTCGAAGGATCCGCATTCATACGTCTTTGGGGAAAATATGAGATCATATTGAGAACACACGTACAACGGGTCTAATGCTCCAGTACCACAAGCTCACCGAACATATGTCAAGTAAAATTTCCATAGCCTAACCGATGGCGAGGGTCTCAAGAACCGATTGAACAGGCTTTCAGCGGTGGGGAACAAACCCGGATGCAAATAATGTTCCAGATAGGCAATCTGTGCTTCGGCCTTCAAACAAACAAACGATAGAATATACCGATTTCACAGCCATACGAGTCAGACAACACGAAGATGCACACGATGTAAAGAAAGAAGAGCCGTACGGTATTGGGGTACGCTTGCAGCAGGCTTTCATAGGCTTGCTTCACCTTCGCAAGATCGCCAGACTGCTCGGCAAGATCGATCAACTTGTTCCATGCGCTCGAGTCGTAACGATTCTGGGCTAGATGGGCCTGCAGCGATTCGAACTCTGACACTGGAGGTGACTCTGTTTTGACAGGCATGTTAAGATTCTCCTGTTTGGGCACTTCAGGCTGATCTTGTTCCTGATGCAGCTGCGAAGCAGGCTGTTCCATCTCGTGGGAGGAACTAGGTTGTGTCTCGACATAACTTTGGTTCAACGGGTCTTGCAAATCCTCTACCTTGGGCTCAGTCGTCGATGGTAAGGTCTGCTCGTATTCCACATCTGGTACGGGTGCAGTACTTGGAACTTGGTTGTCTTGATATTCGGGTTGCATGTCTTCCATCCCCATCTCTCACTGGCAGTATGGTCGGGGAAGCTCGACAGAGCGTGGTGCGGAATCCACTGAAAAGGTTTGAAACGGAGCTGGAAATCACCGTGGGATCCCGGCGGCTGAGAGGCAGACTTGTGTTAGCGCCTTTTTGTGACTAGCAATCGAGGGATTCTTGGAGACTATTCTATATTACAGACAAAGAATCGACTGAACGTGTCTTTCTCTCATGACCAATCTGCTTCATTCCCAATTTCTCATCTCCGACGTCAAACCGTGACTCACGACTCAACTTCGGACTAGCTGGCGCAATGTGCCCAGGACTCGGAGACCTTGGTGTCCATCTCCCCGTCTCCATACTTTCCCTCACATCCTGTGTGATTATTGGATCTCCCCAACTCCGGAATGTGCGCACTACAAGCACAAAGTAAACGAGGCCAAGCAAAAAGGTGAAAGATATTAGAATGCGTGGGGCGAGGGCTGCGTGGTCGATTCGTGATAGTGAGATGACGAGAGCGTTCTGGGCTTGAAACTTCTTTGCAGAAGTCACAGCGTTGTCGGTGGTAACAGCAGGGGATGATGAGGCGGATGAAAATGGCTGACCCCAGACAAAGCCAAGAATTGAGATGCAGAAGAAGAGCATAGACCATGCTATCCAAACGGCTGGCATGGCGAGAAGCACCCAGACGTTCCAGAGGATAGATGTAGCCAGCTGTGCTTCCTATGTTTCGTAATCAGCGTAAGCTCTATACCTGTGTATGAACACGCACTTCTGCCCATTTAGATGCTCGATACATACTCTTCATCGTTCCGAAACGTAAGATATACACACACCCGTAGACCAGACTCATTAGCGCACAAATCAGAGATAAGAATGCAGCCGTTCGAATGAAAGGCGCTGTCGAGGCTCCCACGATCTGGAAGATAGAAAGTATCGCGCTGACCAAACATGGGAGGCAAGAAAGCTGCGGTCAATCAACTCTGCTTTTCTCGACTACATTTAAAGCCAAAGAACGCACGTCATCAGTAACGCGCTCACAACATTAAGCGTCTTCCATTCCTTCAAGACACTCTCAACGAAAGTTTCCCAGCTCTCCTTAAACCTGATCAGAGCAGGGCTTATATTCGGAGCCACCCATTCGTGGTCGGCTGGCCAAAGATATGCTTGGTCCCTATTTCGACCGTCAATCATGCGCTGTACTTCTGGCCGGCTAACTTCTGCATCTGCGAATACACGGCTCACGCGCGTGAAGTAGATCGAGGGAAGACGCAAGAGGATGTGTCGATATATTTGGCGGACGATCTCCAAGAGAAAATGGTGCAGGGTCTGTGGTGGAAGGAATATGTTGAACTTATAAGGATCTATGGGTATGAAAGGCTCTTCACGAGAATGAGATCGGTGCAAAGGCCACAGAAAGTTACGAAGAGGAGACGGAGAGCGAGCTGGTGAAGATGGAGATTTTGCTTGTGACGGGGAGAGTGGGACTTCATTGGCACGACCATCTGGTGAAGGGGACGTGGGTATAAAGGCTGACATTCCATTAGAATTGATGTGAGTATTGAGAGAGGGATATCACACCATTTCTAACATTCTGCAGGGAGGAAGAGAAAGAAAGACGATCGCCATCGAACGAGACACGCTTAGGAGTTATATCGCCGCGATTCTTGCCGGCGAAGGAAGAATGTTCTGAGTCTCCAGAACGACGGCTGGACTGTCCAATCACAGAAGAAACAACAGAGTCCTGTGTGGGAATTCCAGACGTTTCCGCTGCCTTGCGGCTCAGAGCTTGTAGTCGAGGAGCCGAGAAAGATGCAGGAAGTTCGGTCAATTTGTCACCATCAGTGAGTACTGAGGATGCGGTGGATGCTGCTAGAAATCTTTCAATTCTTCCTCTTTGGCCATAAAATCTATCGAGGCTCACAATGATCTGACACGCTCCCGCGTGATATATTTGCTGTGCTAGATATACCTGTCCGGGCTATAAACCCTAATTGAAGGTTTAGTGATGTATCGCTCACATTCTGAGTCGTCATTAGTTTGGAGAGGGGGTGTATTCGCTCGAGGCACTATAAAGAGTAGGTGATCAGAGAGCGCGCAATATCCATTGATTGTATATGTGCGCACAGGAGCTCATCGAATGAGGATGAGATGTAGTAATAGTTACAGAAGGAACTGACAAGGACAGTCAGAACGACTAGACATCAAGGCTGAAAGACTGCATCTACCTTGAGGAGATCCTGGAACAATATCTTGGGGAAATGAAATCGTCGTAGAAGCTATAATTGAACTGAGACATGTAGCAGTAAGAGTTCCAAGAGCATATACGGACTTTCGTTGCTCTCAAGCACGTTATCTAATGGGATCGTGCTTTGAATATCGTCCAACCGTAAAGGAGAAACCGTGTCGTCGTTTCCCATTTGTTCAGCAGCAACAGAATGGTTTATGACAAGAGTAGACTGGGATGCGGTAACCGGGCTTTCAGAAAGTACTGAATTCGAGATAACATTATTGGTTGTTCCAGTGGTCGACGCACGACCCAAGTCTGGGGACATGAGAAGCAAAGGCTTGACTTGTGGCTCTGTTTTTTCTGCCTTGGTACTCCGTGGCGCCAGAACTCTTAAACCGCAGGAAAAAAGACTGAATAAGAGTTCTGGAGGAAAGAATGGGAGTCACGAGTCACTGTGTGACAACCACGGATTTGGAGTCTTTTTTGGCCTTTACATTATCTGGCCAGGTTACAAGCCATTATACACTCGCACATAGTAAGGTTTGGCGCGACACGCGGGAAAAATTATATAAGGCGTCTAAAAGTTGGAAAACAGGCCATGGGACGTGAGGCAGTGACAATTGGGGTATTGGGTAAGTGCCTCTTGAAGCAACATTTCGAGATCTAATATTGTCTCAGCGTTACAAGGTGCTTTCGCCGAGCACCACGCCATATTTTCTCGCCTCCATCTCCCACAGACATCTATCACCTCCTGCCTAGTCAAGACTCCCAATGACCTTGCTAAATGTGATGCTCTCGTCATTCCTGGCGGCGAGTCAACAACCATCGCACTTCTAGCGCGCCTAGCCGGGCTTCTAGAGCCTCTTAAAGCGTTTGTCAAGATTAAACCTGTTTGGGGTACTTGCGCTGGCGCGATTCTCCTCGCAGAGGCCGTTGAAGGCGCAAAGAAGGGCGGACAGGAGCTATTGGGTGGCATGAGTGTCAGACTTGAGAGGAATGGGTGGGGATCACAGGTTGTCTATCGTCTTCACATGTTTGCTGGCGGGTCGTCGAACGTGATGTGTTGATGCACCCGTATTGCCTTTGCTTTGTCCTTTTAGGTGGAGTCATTCGAAGCATCGATCGAAGTAGAAGGTTTGAAGAATGCTAGCAAACCTTTCACCGCTGTCTTCATTCGTGCGCCAGTGCGTTTGGTGGTTCCGCCTTATTGTCTTTATCGCTCAATCAGTTTTTGTATGTAGGTGGTTTTGAACCTCATCCCAGATGAAACTCGGCCTCCTATCGAAATATTAGCACGTTTGTCGCCTTCTCTTCTGCCTCGATCGGAAACCGGGATGCAAAATGGACCATCAGATCAACGGACAGTCGTTGCCCTTCGCCAAGGTCACCACCTAATGACCATGTTCCATCCGGAACTCACGCGCGACGATAGGTTCCATGAGCTATTCGTTCGGACCTGTTGTCAGAATAATTCTATAAGGTAGAGGTCACCAGGAACGGGCACCCCTTACATAAGCATGAAGCTCATTTTCTTCAAAATTACTAGATATTAGGAGAGGGGTAAAATACAATTTAGCTCCTAGAATATGTTTAGGATATTATTTGCTAAGACTTCTTGCAGAGACTTTAGAAAAAAAACACAAAACTGAGGGACTAGAAGCAATTTTAAGGTCAAAATATCCAAAATAATAATAATAATTTTTTGTAATTCCTGCACGAATTGTAGCACTTTTCATTTTTAACAAAGAAAATTTTGCAGGTCACGTGGTCATTAGCCGAAATCATGTGACTTTGGCTCCTCGGCTAATGATCACATAAACGGTCTTTGGTACAGACAGGATGGGTAGACTGTGGAGGATGGGCATCATAGCAGTGGAGACATGGAAGCCTAAGGCTAGTTTTATGTAACTATAATGCAGAATTATATTTTTGTTGTAGCATATTAAAAAAAAATTTTTTTTCAAAACTAATTTCCAGGCAAATTCTAACACTTTTCATTTTTTTGTGAAGGATTTTTGCGCTCACGTGATGTAAGTGCCCATGTTACATAAGGGGTGCCCATTCCTAGTGACTTCTACCTTACTATAAAGCAGCATTGTGGTCCTTGTGGGCCTGCTTATCTAATAAGCTGAGGATCAAGGAGAACAATATCCTGTGGAATATCTTAATTATATTAACATGGGTGGTTGCCTCCATCCCAGCTTGAAGTGAAACAAGGTGTACCTTTTAATACTCCTTCAGAATCTGGATCCTGGCTGAGACTCTGTAATGGAACAAGGCTTAGATTAATGAATATGACCAACAAAGTACTACATGTGAAGATCATGACTGGACCATGTGCAGGACAGTTAGCATTCATTCCTCGGATTACTCTATCACCATCCTCTGAGGGGCTACCATTTGAGTTAGATTGATGTCAGTTTCCTGTACATTTGGCATTTGCAATGACTACCAACAAGTCCCAAGGACAGTCTCTAGGAACAGTAGGGATAGACTTGGGATATCCTGTGTTTGGACATGGACAGTTTTATGTTGGTGTATCAAGAGGGAGAAATTGGAGCAAAGTGAAAGTTCTCCTTAAGGAAGGTAGAGAAAGCATGAAGATTATGTATAAGGATGTACTGCTCAGGGCCTGATTGAGTGAGTGATTTAGTTTTAGATTTATTTAGTTAGATATGATAGAACTGATAAAGAGGATTAAAAAGACAGAGAAAAATGTAGATGTATAGATGGAGGATGAATGTTGAGAAGGGATGAAAGAATGAAAGTAAGAAGTGAAAGGAGTAAGTACAAAGATTCAGAAAGACAAAGGTGTCAAAGGTAGTTAAAGAGACAGTAGAATTAGTTAAAAAATAAAGATTCAGAAGTGTAAAGGCTCAAGAGTGGAGTAAGGATTCACTCTCTTGCATTGAAGCTGAGCACAGCGAGGGTTCACCTCTTGCATCAAAGATGAGCATAGCAAGGATTTGCCCCTTGCAACGAAGCTGAGCATAGTGAGGGTTTGCCCCTGTGGCAAAGCCACAGGAGCTGCTGGGTGGCCGAAGGCCACCAGCACAGCTAGTATCAGTGATAAAAGTTGTGGATGAATGTCATGTTAGTAATACTGTTTGGAAATG
>QMFG01002627.1:551-11703 GCA_003314545.1 Ramaria sp. MG151
TAGCAAGAGATGCAGTATTGCCTTTTGTGGACACACCCACAACCTCGGTTTCTTACTAATCACTTCTTCAACCGGCGCTGTCGTCAATATCAGCTCCTCTGAATCGAACAGCCGCTTCGTTCAAAATCAGAATTAAAAGTGCTTACCGTAATTCTGAAACTCTTCCCCGGCGGGTGTACTCTCCAGCTCTCCCAAACTCCGTCCTGCCCAAGGAAATTCGTCGAGGTCGATGCGGTCGGTGTTAGACGACTGTCGCTCCTGGAGCTCAATGTCATCCGATGACGAGACCCCAGTGTCGAGAGTCTCAGTGACACTCCTATCTCCAAATTCATCCATGACGGCGTTGTGGATCCGTCGTGCAGCCGCATGGAAACTTTCTATTGGTCGGGGAGACGAACGGGTGCTGCCGTTGGGATGTGCATGCTTCTCTATGAGGTCTAAATGTATGCGACAGATGATGATAACGGACAGGCTATATGCAGTGTCAGCCAATCGACCCGAATGTTTCTGATGTGTACCTCTGACCTGTTTTGTATGGGGGCAAGGACATCAGCGATGGTAGGCTATTGGGAATAAATTAAGCTGAATTTTCAAAAAGTAGTTAACAGAGCATTTACTCGTAAGACCTGTGGTAATCACTCATCAGCAAATCCTACAAAGAAATGGATTATTAATACCTTGTCTAGGATGGTGCATGTCAGTGTTATTGTGAGCACAAATCTGGCAGAGTATTAGACACCGTGTTGAACAACAATTGTGAAGCATATACCCATAACGCATAACACCTGGATTATTCTTAGCCACTGTAAGCGATAATAATGGTATTACTTACTTTGTTCAACCAGAACTCGAGTTAACGACTTTGACTGGAACTCTCTTAACTGCCTCAGGTTTCCCAGGGTATTGAAAAGTACCACCGCAACGACTACCCGTGTCGAAAATGATTAATAATAGATTGTTAATGAATTCCACTGGAAATCACATGATTAGTCTATTTATAGTGAAACAGGAGACGTCTCACCCCTGCAAACAACGTCATTAAACACTTCATCAAGAAACATTCATTATCACTCACAATCGCAGGTTGTTCAGCACCGCATCAGTTAGGGCGCAACTATTATTGATCGCAATATACTATCATAGAAATTACAACAAGTCAAGCGAGGACAAGCAGTGACATACCACATAGCACGTGACAATTCCAATAACGAGAAAACCAAGCACCAGGCTGACCGTTTTCTTGTAGGGAGAGATAGCATATGCGCGGGCCATTAGCAGCCCTGGAATGGTAAACACATGAGCATATCGTTCGGGTATTGGAGAAGTCGTCACCTTGTATTCCCATGAGTGGTAAAGCGGTGATAGCAACAGCAAAGTGCGCCCAGTCATCACATGCGCTGTTTTGACATCAGACTCTTGTGTCAAGCAACACGAAAGGCTTACTAGACATAGATATGAGTGCTGTTCATTCTGTAGACTATCTACTCACCGTGAGAGTTGAAAACTGTATCAATCCATATAACTGGGTGAAAATGACCGGGTATCGTGCGAACAGATATAAGGGAGTTCCTAGTTTGATCCTTGTATTCCAGATATGGTTGGCTTCATACGGAAACATCAGAAGTATGTCATAGACAAGGAGTGCTATTAGAAGCAGTGAGATGAAAAGCCTCTACGCAAAATTACTCCTCGCCTCACCGATCGCAGCAGTAGCGACATATTGAAAAGCCACACTGTCAAAATTGTAAGATTGGGTGGCATTGAACAGAGCTGGTTACTCACTAATCCGACGCCTGCTGGACAAAGGTTTCAATGCTCTGTTGAGAAGACATCTGCTAGTTGAGTACGAAGTAAAGAGTGCGTTGTAATGAGAGGATGATAGATGCGAATGAACAGAACCTCCAAGTCTTATAGCATTCTGGAATGGGCGAACGATAGAGACAGTATCGCTACCATGCTGCAGCCAAATGACCTATGGCAACAAGTCTGCATGGTGAATATCATCAGTGGCACTTCCTTCTTGCCATAGTGAATATGGGCGGTGCTGAACTTCGATTGCCAGTGATCACGGAACAATGCGAGACAGAACCTCGTTCGAGAACAAACACCTCTAGCAATTTGAGGAGGTAGATGTGTGTGAAGGTTTTGTAACATGATAATAGGACCTTGTCTTGTTCTTGCTTGTCGTTGAGAACCACAGCGTCTCCTTCAATAGGAATAGAGATACGGAGTGGTGACGGGAAAGCGCAAATGGGCGGCAAGTGCTGAGACATCGGCTCAGCCCACGCCTTGCTTGCAGTGCATCATTCTGGAAATGATGGGAATTAGGATTAAACGGCTCACTGCGTTTGGACACGTACCAGCGAAAGGGATGAACGATGACGACAGCACTGAGGGATTCCGAAGGTCGAGGGCCACCTTCCGACACAGCGCTTCTGTCGGCGTCTATGGACATTTTGAAATTGCCGCGCACTGAAGAAATCAAGCAAATATGCCACCTTCCGACGGGGCGCTTCTGACGGCGTCTATAACCTCCAGCCACGTGTTCAACCACGTGGAAACCGAGAGAACAAGTCTCGTCTGCTGATGACACGGAGGTACATCCGACCTGTGACAAGGTTTGTCTCTGTATCACCCAGTCCGCATCTTCCCGTGCATTTAGCTTTCGAATTTCTGGAGTGGAATGAACGAATGGTTGGCCATCGGACGTATGGAGGGCTCTCTGATGTTCCCAAATAGAAAAGGAGGAGTGTGGGCCGATAAATCCAGCGCGTGCGTGTCTCGATCTGACCACAAAGGAACTGATACCGTGGCCAATTCGACCGACTCTCCAAATCCAGCGTGTACTTCTCTCGATCAGACTACAAAACAACGGGCACCGAAGCCAATTCCGCAGATGTCCAGCTTTCGCTCCATCTCGCCTGAACTCACACCTCATATTTGAATTGTTGTCATCATTTGAGCCATGCACTACGCACTCCCTATCAAGCAACAATGCAACAGACATCACACAGCTCGAACAACTTTGACGCGAGCGCTCCGAGCCCATCTCATCTTAGGCTGTCCTGGTCCGAACTTGGTTGTCCCAATTAGTAGGGATTTGATCATTTCCGTGCTATTTCTGTGTGAACAGAACATGAATCGTTCAGGAGATGTCCTCCTTGTCCTCCGTGTCCATGTCTCCTGATGAGTCGCATTGCATCTGTAAGATGCAAGCCAGCAAAGCCAGGTCCTCGAAGGCTAATGTTATTGGCATCATTATTCATTTAGTCCTAATGTCCATTGTTCCCAAAATAATGCACTGGAAGCAAGGCGTGGACTGAGTCAAGGTCTCAGCACTTGCCGCCCATTTGCGCTTTCGCCTCACCACTCTGTATCTCTATGTCTATTGAAGGCGAACCTGTTATCCCTCATGACAAGCAACAAACAAAACAAGGTCCCATTATTAATGTTGCCAAAACTTCACCTCCTCATCTATCTTCCCAAAATGCTAGAGGTGTCTGTTCCCGGACGAGGTATTGCCTCGCATCTTTGTTCTATCATTACTAGCAATCAATGTCCGACATCGCCCATATTTACAGCGACAAGAAAGAAGTGCCACTGATGACGTTCACTATGCGGACTCGTTGGGATCAGATACTTCGGACCTCAGTATTAGGTTAAACTGCGTCGTACACTTCAAGAAGTTATGGTCATGTTTGCTGGTTATTGAAACTTGGAATAATGCGAATGACCCTTATAGGACTTTCCTGGGTAGAGAAAAAATTGAGGTGACCTTGGGTTGTGGAAGCAGAATGCAGTACTCCTTGCTGAAATAGGGATTTGCATATAATTACTGTCAACTGATGCTACCCCTGGTAGGTGCATCAGGATGATCACTCAACATTACTCTAAAATGGACCGAGAGTACGCTTTGCCATTGCTAGGCCTGCACTGGTCGGGATGGACGGATGGACGATAGATGGGACTACACCTCTGTAATTCATTCCCCTCTGAAGATTGTTCCACAAATTACTGTTATATACAGATTAAGCCCCAATTTTGAGTCAAATAACACCAGTCTGGATCAAACGAGAACGTGGCTACCCCAATCTATCTCTCAAAATTCTTTAGGCTTCTTCAACCGGCGCTGTCGTCAATATCAGCTCGTCTGAATCGAAAAACAGCTTCGTTCAAAATCAGAATGAAAATTGCTTACCCGAATTCTGCAACTCTTCCCCAGCAGGTGTACTCTCCAGCTCTCCCAAACTCCGTCCTGCCCAAGGAAATTCATCGAGGTCCATGCGCTCGGTGTTAGACGACTGTCGCTCCTGGAGCTCAATGTCATCCGACGAGGAGATCCTAGTGTCGAGAGTCTCAGTGACACTCCTATCTCCAAATTCATCCATGACGGCGTTGTGAATCCGTCGGGTAGCGGCACGAAAACTTTCTATGGGTTGGGGAGGCGAATGGGTGCTGCCGTTGGGATGTGCATTCTTTTCTAGGAGGTCCAAGTGAATGCGACAGATGATGATAACGGACAGGCTATATGCAGTGTCAGTCAATTGACCAAATGTTTGTGAGATAGGTCTCTGACCTGTTCTGGACAGGATTAAGGACCTCAGAAATGGTAGTCTATTGGGAATAAATTAAACTGAATTTTCATGACGTGCCTAACAGAGCATTTACTCGTAAGACCTGTGATAATCATTTCATCAGCAGGTCCTACAAAGAAATGAATTAGTAATACCTTGGTTAAGATGGTAGCTGTTAGTGTTACAGTGAGCACAAATCTGACAGAGTATTAGATATTGCTTTTAATAACAAGCGTGAAGCATATACCCATATCGCATAACACCTGGATTATTATTAACCACTGTAAGCGATAAGGATGGTATTGCTTACTTTGTTCTGCCAGAACTCGAGTTAACGAATTTGAATCGACTGTTTGGAACTCTCTTAACTGCCGCAGGTTTCCCAGGGTATTACTAAGTGTCACTGCAACGACTACCGTGTCGAAAATGATTAATAATAGATCATTAATCAATCCCACTTGAAATCACATGAGTAGTCTATTTATAGCGAAACGGAAACAAGAGACGTCTCACCCCTGAAAACAACATCAATAAACATGTCATAAATAAATGTTCATCATCACTCACAATACAACGTTCAGCACTGGATCAGTTGGAGTACAACTAACGTTGATCGCAAGGTACTATAATAGACATTGCAGCAAGACAAGCAAGAACAAGCAGTGGCATACCACATAGCATGTGACAATGCCAATAAGCAGAAGACCAAGTACCAGGCTAGCCGTTTTCTTGTAGGGAGAGATAGCATATACGCGGGCCATTAGCAGCCCTGGAATGGTAAACACATGAGTATATCGTTCGGTGTCTGGAAAAGTCGTCACCTTGTATTCCTATGAGTGGTAAAGCACTGATAGTATCAGAAAAGCGCGACCAGTCATTACATGTGCTGTTTTCACATTAGACTCTGTGTCAAGCAACATGAAACGCTTACTAGACATCGATATGAGTGCTGTTCATTCTGTAGACCATCTACTCACCCTGATAGTCGAAAAAGGTATCAATGGATAGAACAGGTTGAAAATGGCCGGGTAACGTGTGAAGAAATATAAGGGAGTTCCTAGTTTGAATCTCCTACGCCAGATATGTGCAACTTCATATTGAAACATCAGAAGTATGTCATAGACAAGGAGTGCTATTTGAAGCAGTGAGATGAAAAGCTTCTGTGCAAAATTAGTCTTCGCCTCACCGAGCGTAGCAGCATAGACATATTGAAAAGCGACACTGTCAAAATTGTAAGATTTGGTGACGTTGAACAGAGATTGTTACTCACTTATCAGCCTCCTGCTGGACAAAGGTTTCAATGCTCTGTTGAGAAGACATCTGCTAGTTGAGTACGAAGTAGAGAGTGCATTGTAATGAGAGGATGATAGATACGAACGAACAGAACGTGCAAGTCTTATAGCATTCTGTAATGGTCGCTACCACGCTGCACCCAAATGGCCTATGGCAACGAGTCCGCATTTGTGAATATCATCAGTGGCAGTTCCTTCTTCCATAGTGAATATGGGCGGTGTTGAACATCGATTGCCAGCGATGATAGAACAATGCGAGGCAGCACCTCGTTCGAGAACAAACACCTTTAGCAATTTGGGAAGATAGATGAGGCGGTGAAGGGCTTGAAACATTAATAAGACGATGTTGAAGTTTTAGACACAGATAAGACACAGATAAATGGAGGGAAAGACCGACTCAGTATTTTTTGTCACTAATTGTCTAGTTATATACTGTAGGAGCTATTGTTCTCCAATTTAAGCCTGTCCACTCCCAATGACTCCGGCGGTTCCCATGTGGCCTGCGATGACGTGACACTTTCCGCAGCCCAGATTCCAACAGACGACAGCAGTGAGGGATTCCAAAGGTCGAGATGCCACCTTCCGACGGAGCGCTTCTGACGGCGTCTATAACTTCCAGCCACATGTTCAACCACGTGGAAACCGAGAGAACATGTCTCGTCTGCTGATGACACAGAGGTACATCCGACCTGTGACAAGGTTTCTCTGTATCACCTAGTCCGCATCTTCCCGTGCATTTAGCTTTCGAATTTCTGGAGTGGAATGAACGAATGGTTGTCCATCGCATGTATGGAGGGCTCTCTGATGTTCCCAAACAGAAAAGGAGGAGGACTGTGCGCCGATAAATCCAGCGCATGCGTGTCTGGATCAGACCAGAAAGCAACTGATACCGTGACCAATTGTACCGACCCTCCAAATCCAGCGTGTACTTCTCTCGATCAGACCACAAAACAACGGACACCGAAGCCAATTCCGCAGATGTCCAGCTTTCGCTCCATCTCGCCTGAACTCACACCTCATATTTGAATTGTTGTCATCATTTGAGCCATGCACTACGCACTTCCTATCAAGCAACAATATTAATGCAACAGACATCACACAGCTCGGACAACTTCGAAGAGCGCTTTCCGAGCCCATCTCATCTTAGGCTGTCCTGATCCCAGCTTGGCTATCCCAATTAGCACGGATTTGATCATTTCCGTGCTATTTCTGTGTTGACAGAACATGACTCGTTCAGCGATGTCCTCCCTGTCCATGTCTCCTGACGAGTCGCAACATCTACCATAATTACACCTGTAAGATCCGAACCTGAAAAGCAAGGTCCTCTCAGGATAATATGGTCGGTAGCATTACTCGTTTGGTCCTAATGTCCATCTTTCCCAAAATGATGCACTGCAAGTAAGGCGCGAGCTGAGCCATGGTCTCAGCACTTGCCGCCCATTTGCCCTTCCTCTCACCACTCTGTATCTCTATTCCTATTGGAGGCGAAAATGTTATTCCAAGTGACAAGCAAGCACAAAACACGGTCCCATTCTCATGTCGAAAAACCTTCATCCCTTCAGCTATCTTCCCAAGCTGCTAGAGATGTTTGTTCTCTGATGAGGTCTTGCCTCGCATCCTTCCATCATCCCTGGCAATTGATTATCTGTGTCACCCATAGTCACGACTACAAGAAGGAAGTACCACAAGATGATGTTCACCCTGCGAACTTGTTGGCATCAGATCATTTGGCTGCGGCGTGATAGCGAAACTATCTCTGTCCCTCGCCTATTCCAGAATGCTACAATACTCGCACATTCTGTTTATTCGTATTTATCATACTCTCATTCCAACACACTGTATCGACCAAGCAGATGTCTTCTCAACAGAGTATTGAAACCTATGTTCAGCAGGCGTCAGATTCGTGAGTAACCAGCTCTGTTAAACGTCACCCAATCTCACAATTTTGAGAGTGTGACCAAACAATATGTCACTACTGCTGCGCTCGGTGAGGTGAGGAGTAATTTTGCATAGAGGTTTTTCATCTCACTGCTTCCTTAACTCGAATCCCACAGGCAGACACCAACGCCAATCGACTCCAGGCATGGAGTTCATAGAAAATCGTACACTTACAAAGAAAACAGTAAAATGATCTTACGTCGTGGTAACTTTGCAGTAGTCCTGGGGAAAGAAATAAAGGTTATATAGTCAGTGCTGCAGTTCAAAATTATGCAAAGGCGATCAGCCACAAGACCACTTACCGCGTTTCCTCCGGGGTTCAAGGCCCAGCTATAACCATTGATCAATAAAGTTGGTTTCTGGTAGTAGTGAGTGTAGTGAGCTCATGTAAGTATTTACTCAGAAAACGGAACCGTATTGCCCCCTGCTCCTCCGAGGGAAAACTAAAAATAGGGGAAAAGATTATTTAATGTAAGCCGGTTTTCGATAATAAAACGGGATTATACATACCGAAAAAATAAACACGAAAATTTGTGCACCGCCATCAATGGCTGCGCCGAACAGATACTGCGGCCATCCTCATAACTGCTTCCGACGACAACCAAAAGCACAAGACTACAGGAACCGATGCACCAGAACCATCCAGCACGGTACTTCCGGATGTAGAAGTGAGAGATGTCAAGCCATTCGCCATCCATGTGTTGATGTATCAGTTTGTTCCACCGGCTAACTCATCGATGTTGACTAGATGGAGAGAGAAGGATCAGTTCGAACCAGTAGCAGGCGCAGGTGTAAAAACTCCCAGCTCACAAGCCAAGACAGCGGTATTGACGTATTTCAGCTATGACCAGCCGTACATCCTGTATAGCAACCAGGGGATGACGGGAAGACCTAGGCCTATTACGATTCCCAGAGGTACGATGAAATATGGTCCTTGAGGACCATCTAATGTGAATTAAAAAGGTCAGGAACATTTTTGAGGTGTTACCTGAGAGTACATACAAAGTCCCCTTCCAAGGGTACCCCATAGAATCGTTATTTAGTGCCAGTTGGCTTCAAAATTATACTTAATCGCTAAGGAAATGCACCATTGGCGTTGAATGACTGTATTCTCTGACCACTCCACACACGAGTGCCTTGATTGTCAAGCTACCAAAAGAAGAAAAAATCAGAAAAACATAGGCGATGCGGGGGTCGTTACGCGGACCAGAATGGAGCGTTCATTAGTTACAACTGTGTACGGTGTCACAATTTCACCAATGTGAAAATCGGGCATTTAGAAGAAAAAACGTTTAATATACGCACGCGGAAATCGCAAGCATGGCTCCGTAGAACGGCAGGATGAGGAGAGCAAACATCAGGGAGATGATGAGCGCCCACGGGGGTAACCTATAGCAGTCACACAAATTACCTCAGAAGTCAATGTCCTCGCAGGAAAGAAAACTGCGTACTGGGAATTCTCGGTATGTGTACAGACCACTGGGAGAAGGTGGGGGAATGTTATTCGGGTCAGTGATATTATGTTTCTTGATGTTAATGGCACTAACTTGCAATAACGAAAGCTGCCCACGATATCCTTCAATAAAAACTCATAAATATATGATTGTGTAGCTAAAGGTAGAAAGAATACTTGAGAGTGAGTGTCCGGCATACCACCACAGTGGGACTAAGTTAATGGGGACCAGGGTCGCTAAGTGGCATCTCCTTCGAACCATTAAATTCGATACATACCCTCTCTGTATGTCTGTACACCGGGAATATGTTAGTTGGAGAAGGTGTATTACTGATGATACGGTATAAATATGATGCGCACTACCATCTTATTGTAGTGTGGGTCATCAACTGGCGTCCCTGAGGCTGCATTACGAAGCGAAAATAGCAGCGGCGATACAGCCGCGTTCCAAGGTAGCGTGCAAACCACTTACTAATGCATAAATATTTTGTAGATCTTTTGTAAGAAATTTGAGGATGAGATTGGCATCGAGCGTCATATAATTGTGCTACATACGTCCTTTCCATACCTATGTTCAAAAATGGCGAGCAGTTAGATTTTGGATGCGTGACAATGAAGCCTGAAATGAGGCTCACCAAAGCCCGATGTGTACGAAGGTAGCCCCTGCATATTGAAAGGTTCACTTGTGTCAATAACTATACGTTGAAGACAGAACGAAAAGATACAGAGAGGAGAGAGGAAGACAGACCCCACTGACCAACAGACATGTTAACACCAAGGTTGAAGATGACTGAAGACCCAGACTGCCACGGCTGTCCGACAGTATCAAAAGCGGTTTTGTTCAGGGAGAAGTCGCTGCATCAACGTCAAGTAGTAGGTTGAGTGGTTAATTAGCTTGCAGTCGGACTGAGCACGTACGGGTTTAAAACCAGGGTCTGGTCGTAAATAGTCTCACTTGGACTTGAATGGTGTTTAGGGACAGAATGTTGTATGCAGGAAATATGTCGGGTTCATGCTTACACAAGATGTTTTGACTGATGAACGGGAAGTTCTTCGAGTTTCTAGTGAAATACAGGGTAAAGCAAGTAAGTGTTTTTCGCTGGGAACATAGCGTAAAAGGCACGTACCATATATTTCGCGCGAACACAGTAGGAAGAATGATATAGTTCATCGCCCATCCTACATAGACTATACAAAAACAACCACAACAATAATCAATGCCGGGATACAATGCTGTGGCAAAGAATAGAACAGAAAAACGTACTGGATATCTGCGTAGCAAGTGGCTGGTAGAATGGTGCACTCGTGATATCTGGGTACACGAGATCAGATGACTGGATCTTTCAAACTACATATGTGGGTAGACGTACCGGCCCAATCGAAACCAAAGCTCATGAGACCCATTCCTTCGTTAGCGTTGGCGCCGCCGAAGATGTAGGATACCCACACGGAGTTGCAGACTGCAAGGCAGACTATGTTGAATGAGCCGAGGAGGGGTGCGATGTACTATACATGTCGGAAACAAAAGATTCAGTGACGTTGGCGGGAAGCCGGTAAAAAGGGGATCAGCTCCATCATCTGGGATAAGTGATCCATGCTGGTGATAAAGCTCTCCATGTAACTTGAGCACAAAAGGCCCATTTCCTTGGAGGACTGTATGATCAAATTTAGCACCAAGAGAGGTAAATGCCAGAGTAGCATTATATTGGTGGATGTGATTGTGAAATTTTTTTGCCTCTGTAGTAGTATACCCTAGGAGAGACCTCAAAGGTTCAGGTGCTTCCTGAAGTAAAGGAAGCTGAACTTTCCCAGAGAGGCAGCAATCTCCAAACTTTGGAGCTCTAACAGATCATTTGCTCAAGGATTCATCCCTCCAATGTAATGCATTACAGTCT
>QMFG01002630.1:0-16374 GCA_003314545.1 Ramaria sp. MG151
AATGGATGATATGATTGTGACCTCGAGAAACCTAGTTGACGTCAATAAGTTCAAAGAAGAGCTTCAAAAACACTGGGAAATGACTGACATGGGTGAAATCAGTTGGTATTTAGGCTTTCAGGTCACTCGCAACAGAAACGCACGAACGATATCTATCAATCAGCAAGCTTACATCACTGGGATGGTCGACAAATTCAATCTTACCAACGCCAAACCCGTTTCAATACCTATTGAACCTGGAACCAACCTGACAAAAGAACAAGGGCCAACGTCACTCAGTAAAGTCATGGAAATGCGAGCCGTACCTTACGCTGAGGCAATTGGATCCGCGCTCTGGCCTGCAATGATCTCTAGGCCGGATATCGCGTTTGCCATTGGTATATTGGCTCAGTTTGTTCAAAATCCAGGGGAAATCCACTGGAATGCGCTGAAGAGACTTATTATCTACTTGGGAAAAACAAAGGATTTGTGGCTTACATTCGGTGGAAGACCCCAAACAGCCGCAGAAGGTTACTGTGATGCTGACTGGGGAAGCCAGGCTCACAGACACTCGATTTCTGGATACACGTTCTATATGGGACAAGGAGTGATATCGTGGAGCTCTAAAAGGCAAAACGTCATTGCACTATCATCGACTGAAGCAGAATACGTATCACTTACACATGCTGCAAAGGAGGCCATGTGGTTGCGAACTTTCTTGGCAGAACTACGTGTGGAAAGGCCGGCACCGATGGTCATCAACTGCGATAATCAAGGCGCCATTGCATTGTCAAAGGACAACAAATTCCATGCTCGTACCAAGCACATAGACTTACGATATCATTTTATTCGTGAATCTGTGGCCGAACGGAAACTCATCGTTGAGTATATCCCGACCGAAGACAACGTCGTGGACATCTTTACAAAGTCGCTCGCGAAACCAAAATTCCAGCACTTCGTTGAGGAACTCGGGCTGGGTACACTTCAGACGTGATTGATCGTTATCAATACCGCTACTCTCGAGGGGGAGTGTTGAGGGAATCCGAGCGTAGCTATATTGTTGAATTTTCTCGTTTCATTCGCGGTATGGTAGTTTAAACGCCGCTTGTTGCTTATCAGGCATTTTAGCGCCGTGACACGTCTCATCTTCGTTCCAGAAGTTGAGCCGTGAGTAACTTTGCATATTCTTAATTACACAGAACTAATGCTGTTGTAGAGTTCTGTTTAGGTATGGAGTTAATACAAATGATCTTCGTTCCAGAAGTTGAGCCAGTTCTGTTTAGTTGCTACACCGATTTCACCCAACCCGAGTATCCCTCTAATATCCGAATCTCCCCGGTAGCTATATTCCAAATTCGAACATTGTTGTCATCATAACTGGACACCACGCGTGTCCCATCTGGAGAGAAATCAACAGACCACACCAATTATCGGCTCTTCAATGTGTGCTCTATCTCCCCAGTAGCTGCATTCCAGATTCGGACCGAACCGTCCCACAAGCCAGACGCCACACGGGTCCCATCACATGAAAAAACGACGGACATCACCGGTGAATGTCCCTCTGCCGTCCGGACTGAACTGTCCCTTGATCCGGGGACCGAGGGACGCCACGAATGTTCCTTCGGCATGCGCTCCATCTCCCCGGTAATTGCATTCCAAATCCAGACTGTCCTGTCACCAGAGCCGGACACCACGCGTGTCCCATCTGGAGAGAATGCAACGGAGGACACCGTGGATGCATGTCCTTCAAATATGTGCTCTGTGTTTCCAGTAGCGGCATTCCAGATCCGGACTGTGCCGTCCCCAGAACCGGCACCACGCGTGTCCCATCAAAAGAAAATGCAACAGAGTTCACCAAATCCGAGTGTCCCTCGAGTACATGCTCCATGTCTCCGGTAGTAGCATTCCAGATTCGGACAGACTTGTCAGCCAAGCCAGACACCACTCGTGTCCCATCTGCAGAGAATGCAACAGAGTGTACCCAGTCCGAATGTCCTCTCAGTATTCGTTCTATCTCCCCGGTAGTAGCATTCCAGATTGGGACTTTTGTGTCATTCGAACCTGACACCACGCGTCTTCCATCAGGAGAGAAAGCAACGGATGTCACCACCCGAGTGTCCCTCTAACGTCCGCTCAATCTCCCCAGTAGTTGCGTTCCAGATTAGTACTGATCTGTCCAGCGAGACGGACACCACGCGTGTCCCATCTGGAGAGAATCCAACAGAGTCTACCTTATGCAGATGTCCCTCCAGTGTGCGCTGTGTCTCCCCGGTAATTGCATTCCAGATTCTAACTGAGCTATCCTGCAAGCCTGACATCACGCCTCTCCCATCTTGTGAAAAAGCAACAGATATCACTACTTCTGAATGTCCCTCCAATGTGCACTTTCTTTGTAGGAGAGTATTTAGACTATCTTTTTAGAGAGTCTGGGAGGATTTTGGAGTTATACTGCCTTATCTATCACACACAACTACAAGCCTATTTAAATGACTTAGCTACTATGATTACTATCTAAAATATGCAAGTGAAACTAGGGTCATGGGATGAGTCTGGGATATTCTAGGAAGCAGGGCGGGGATTTATCTAAAACAAGGGTAGCTAATTTTCTACCTATAGAGTCCTCTTGAAACTCATTTCTAAATCATTGAGAACTGCATTGATAGTGGTCAACATACTTTTGATACAGAAAAGAGAGATAGAAAGAGAATACTCACACAATGGAGCTAGAGGTTTGCAGTTGTTCCAAAGCAGATCGCATCAGTGATGCTCCATTAAGTGTTGGTTCCTGTCCATGTGCATTGTAAATGTTTGCTTAGTTGCTGAACTATCTTTGGTGTCATTTAAGCCAATGGTGTGTGTGTGAGGGTGAACATGTGTATGTGTATGTGGCATGGTAGGTGTATGTGGTAGCTTGAGCGCTTGTGGGTTGCATGTGCTCTGGAAATCAATCCATGAGTTGTGATAGTATCACAGTCACATATCCTGCCAATCTCCAGATCTCCAGACCCCTCCAGAAACCCTTTTACTCTGACTATTCTCATTCCCCGACATTGTTCCATTATTACCCCCTTGTTTCTATGTTATGGAAATCTTTCTTGATAGTTATGAAACATGTTTCACTTATATTAGTTATCCCCAAACCCAAATCCCTGAGACTCTTAGTACATAAACCTGAAATCCTCATGTATATTCCTCAGTTCTGATATTGACATGATACACCTCATTCTCTCTTACTCTCTCTCTCAACTCTCTCTCTCTATGCTACGACCCACGATGAGCCCTGGCTCATCTGGATGCTCCAGTTACTTGGTCATCCAAAATACAGGGACAGAACACTGATGTCAGAATCCAATTATCAGTGATAAAAGATATAGGAGAATGCTGGGTTAGTGAATCTATTTGGAAATATTCCTAACAATACTAGAATGGTTTATGAAAGTAGACAGAAATCCTACAGTAAAAGTGAATGGCTTTCGGAACGTTTGCAAATGAAATGCATAGTTCCAAAGAGATAGAGGTTCCGAAAGGATTCTATCTCATAGATTGAATGAACTTGGCAGTCCATGTTAATCACACCCAATAATCTTACATTCTTTGAAGTGGGTTTAGCTAATAAAAGTGGAATTGGAGTGCTTACTCAAATATAAAGTTGTTGTTTAAGGTGAGTTGAGGACGAGTTGGCAAGTGTGAGTAGAAGAATCAAGTTGACATACAATAATTGAACTGAAGAATATACAAGTAAATGTACTAGCTTTTATACCGAATGGTTCCAAAGAGTGAGTGAATGGAAAAGGGTCCGTGAGGATCAGAAAGTGGCTAAGGTATGTTGAGACTAAATAAAGGCCATTGAAAACAAAGAACAAGGGTGGTAGGAAAATTGTGAATAGAAAAAAAGATTAATGAACTAACAATAACTCTTGAAACATGTTTCCGAATCACATGACTCTTCAGGTAAAGTCATCCGTCCTTGAATCCTTCGGAGGGTGATCCTGAGGGTCTAGAACATTTACATCATGACGCCTAATGATATAGGATGTCATCGCAAGCTTTGATGGCGTGGAGGTACCTCAAACAATAAGTTCATTGTAAAAGATAGGGATAGTGATGGGGATAGTCAGGGTGCTTCTTTTTCAGAAGAGGTTATGATCAGACCTGGTTATTGATTGTTTCACTAAACACCAAATAGAGTGACTGATAAGCTGTGTTGAGTGACCGGATCTAGTTTATGCAATGTGCCTGAATGAGATGATTTGAATTCCGAACGAAGATCTTCGGATAGGATATGTTCGGAGGTCTCAAATATCAATCATGACAACTGAGTTGGCGTAACACACAAGTTGAAGCCAAGTCCTTCTGACCCATCTGGAAGTCTACCAGAACTTCTGGAACCCAAGTATATGCTAAGTGACAATCCCCGGAAATCATATCATCATCCCTGGAATGTCATTTATTATCAGTGACAACCAGCCATTTAACAGATAGTGACTTTTTAGGGTGTCGAACCCTGATTCATTGATTCCTGTGATGTTCCTATGTCTCTGTTGAAATATCTTTTGTTCCTTTTGATAGTATCCTGTGATTATGTAAGTGGAGAGTTCAATATACAATAACATTCTCAACTCTGGGTGGTGAGTCGCTCTATGACCCAACTGTCCATTCCCCTGCAGGGAACTGGTGTAGTCTAGGCTCATAGATCTCACTGAGGACAATCTGAGAACTTGGATCTCCCCTCCACCTGATGTTGATACCTATTATTTATTAAGAATTAAGAGAGTGAAGGTGGGTATTTATGCCTACATACTATACATATATATTGCCTATTTATCAGGATTTCCTCCAAGAGGATATTGTCAGAATTCAATTATCAATGATAAGAGTTGTAGATGAATGTAGGGTTAGTAGTACTGTTTGGAAATGTTTCTAATAATAATAGAATGATATTCAAAAGTGAATAGAAATCCTACAGTAAAAGTGAATGGCTCTTGGAATGTTTGTGAAAAGGTGCATAGTTCCAAAAAGATAGATGTTCTGAAAGGATTCTATCTTGTGGATCAAATGAACTTCGCAGTCCATGTTGATCACAGCCAATGGTCTCACATTCTTTCAAAGTGTGTCTAAACTAATATAAGTAAAGTTAGAGTACTCACTCAAATGTGAAGTTGCTGTTCAAGGTAGTTCACAACAAGTTGGCAAGTTGGAGTAGAACAATCAAGTAGACGTACAATAATTGAACTAGGGAATATACATGCAAATGTGCTAGCTATATACCAAACATTTCAGAAGCAGGAGCAAATGGGAAAGAGTCCATGAGGGTCGGAAAGTAGCTAAGGTACATGTATACTAATTAAAGGCCATAGTAAACAAAGAACAAGGGTGGAAGGATAATTGTGAATGAAGAAAAAGATGAATGGACCAACAACAACTCCTGAAACATGTTTCCAAATTGCATAGCTCTTTGGGTAGGGACAGCCATGTGCAAATATTTTGGAGAATAATTATGAGAGTCTAGAATGTTCATATCATGAAGCCTGATGATATGGGATGTCATCGCAAGCTGTGATGGAATTGGAATGACTCAATCAGTAAGTTCATTTATGAAAGATGGGGATAATGATGGGGATAGTCAGGGTGGTTCTTTTTAAAAAAAGATTATGATTGGACCTGACCAGTGATTGTTTCACTAGATATGAATGGAGCAATTCAGATGAATTGATGGATAAGAAGGTTGTTGGGTGAAAGTGATGGAAGTGAGGCGATGTTGCTTCAGAAGGATGATGATGTGAATAGGATGTCCAATTTGTGATCGTGACAGATATCACTCAATGTTATGATATCTTTCACTGTACACAAATGTCTTGGGAAAAATATGTGAACTAACTATTCACTATGGTTCATGAAATGTAATTTATATAACAATCCTGAAAATATCAAATGTACAACATATGCTAATGTATATGTAATCTTTATCAAATATCTTATGAGAAGGACCAGATTAGATATCCTGTCCACTCTAAGATATTAATGTGGAATGGTCTATATGTGGTAGTGAGGCAATGGAACATACAAGAGGGGTATACATTGACAATATGTATTCATATGCTATAGTCTGGTAGTAATCCTAGATGTGTCTATCTGAAACTTACATGTCCTGCCTTCTTAATATCAAAGAATGTAAATTTTTAAAACATATGTATGCATGTATAGTCCTTTAACATATCTGAAATGGATTAAAATATCCAGAATAAATTAAGATATCCAGAGGGTAGTTTAGTGTCTTCTACCAATAGTTTATATTTTAAAATACAGCTTCTGTACAACTATAGTCTGTATCATATCACCATTGTGATCATCCTCTGAAGGGATGAGCAAAGAGAAGTGTGGCATCAACTTGAGCCAGCTATGAGGAACAGAAACAGAAATACTCAAAGCTGGAGAACTCAGTTAACTCAAGCTTAAAACAATGGACTCAGCAATGTGAGTGGCCGGGCTAAAACTGACTAATTTATTTAGCTACCTAAGTGAACTACATATACATGAAGAAATAGGAGTTCAGGGGCTTAGAGGCGGAAAGATTTAGGAACCGGCCATTGAAACTTATCTAAGAACAACTTTCTCATTTCCTAAAATTATTGACAGTCGTTCCGTCCGAACCAGTTAGCAATTCTAACTAATCTAAAAATAGAACAACGGCCAAATCACCGTAGGGAGCCTCGCTCCCTTACAACAATCTCTGGTCCATCTGGATGGCGCTGGCATCCCCTTCGATTACCCAGGTTTGTTCTCAACGTGATATCCCCACCATCGGGCGAAAAAAAAATAATCGAGATAACGAATATAGAAACTCGGGACATGGGCATGAACATGACTCTTGTTGGAAATAGTTTGGGCGCTTACACTAACCGGGTCGCCGAAAAATTGAAGAAAAGTAAAAGAAGAATCTAGTGGGCGCCACGGCTGGCATGATGTTCCCAGCGTCTGGCACCCCATCTGGACAGCGCTAGCATCGCCTTCGATTACCCACGTTTGTTCTCAACGTGATATCCCCACCACCACTACCAGTAGTAGTAGTTNNNAGTCGACACTTGCACCTGCATCCACACCCTTACACATGATGTTTAGCGATTTGCGCACACTTCCCAAGAAAGTGTCTCGAATGGTCCGCCGTCGCAAATCCCTCAGCGACTCTCCCAAGCCAACCCATACGTCATCTATCTCGGGTGCTGACCATCAGGATCCTCAATCGCTCCGGCGTAGGATACGCAACTCTACTCATACGCTCCTCGGTAAATTCTCTGGGAACAACTCCAATAAATCTCCTCAGGCAACTTCTCCACTTTCCACGCCAGACGGTGACCGGCTTGACCCATCGTCTTGTCCATCGTCTGAACCAATCGTTGAGCACACGACCCAAACCAATTCTCTAACTCCTATACCTATCCTTGACCTTGGCTCGTCTTCCTCTCGCTCATCTTCACTTGATGTTGGCCACCCCATCGAGCCTCCCCCAGCACCTACATCCTCTGAACCAGTTGCTGAGTACCTGATCCAATCCACCTCTCTACCAGTTGTATCGAATGTCGATCTCGGAACGTTTACCCCTCGTTTATCTACACAGCAAGTGAACCATTCCGACCAGCTGTCCCCTGCACCTCCATCAGGTATCAACAACCCCTTTCTGCACATCATTGATGGTCAATCCACCGTGACTCCGACCCTGGCGACAGAATCACGAGCCCTCTTTTCTGCAACATTCAAAACCATCATTGAGGCACTGAAGGGACCCTCATTTATGTATCCAAAATTGAAGGTGACTGTTGAAGTCATCTCAAGCGTCGTCGCCATCGTCGATGTACGTGTTCTTTTGTGCGATCTCATGAAACTATTCACCTGAGGTTGCGACAGAAATATTCAAAGAATGTGGAAGACTTAAAATCCCTCAAGCTGAAACTGGAGGCCATCATGTCCATCGTTCAGCGTTCCCAGAACGAAAATGCTATGGAAGCTCTGGAAACTCGCGCCATAGGCTTATCACAGTTCGTGAATGAATATAATACTAATGTTTGAAATTCACCGAATACCCAGTGCGATCACTATTTTGGAAAACAAGGTCGGCCGTCTTCAAAAACACAAATTTTTGAGGGGTCTAGTTGAGGGCACTAAGGATGCGGGTGTGATCGCTCAGATACTTGGGTACCTTGATGTCATCTTGAACATGTTCCAGGAAAGTAGATTTACATCCTGAGATACGTTCGGTTACTTACCTTATCGCAGATGGATACAGGGCTCAGCATTGAAGCAAACACGGCAAAACTCAAGATGGACATGGAACAGATTACGGCAAGGATAGAGCAGATTTTTCAGGTAATTCTTTCAAGGACGATGTGGTTGATTGTGGTGTTGACACAACGTCTTAGAACCAGGAGTCTGGGTACAGGAATCTTCGTAAGTGGACTGCAACAGGATGGGAGTTGACTGGGGCGCTAACCTTTGGAGTCGCTCGGCCTCTTAGAGCATCATAAACTTTTAAAGCGCCTCAAGCCTGCTGACCGAGCATCTTATCATACACGGATTGGTGCACAAGGCAACCGCATTCACGGGTGCATGGAGAACACGCGGGTGCAGATCTTGGCAGATCTCGTGGCATGGGCGGAAGATGATTCGGCTCCAAAGGTCTATTGGCTCAACGGACACCTTGGAACTGGAAAGACCAGCATTGCTCACACTCTCAGCGAACGTCTGGATGCTAAGGAGATGCTTGGAGCGAGTTTCTTCTGCTCCCGCTCAGCGTTGTGGGATGCACGCCAGATCATCCCTACGATTGCGAGCATGCTTTCTCGTTCTCACCCCCAGATCCGGTCAGCAATCTGCGATATTCTCGAAAGAAGTCCGGATGTGGTCGATCTTAACTCTCTTCCTGAGCAGTTCAATTCGCTCATTGCAGAGCCTATCAAACACGTCATTGGTAACGACGTCAGGATCTATAAAATTATCATCGTAGATGCTCTCGATGAATGTACTTCACTTCTCGATGAAGATTCCTCGCAGGTGACTGTGAAATCATTGATTGGGACGATCCTCAATGGTGTAGCGGACATTCCTCTCAAATTCTTCATTGCTAGCAGGCCTGAGGACTGGATCAAGAATGCTTTTGGTTACAGAGATGCATCTTTCCTCCGAATATTCTCTCTGCACGACGTCGCTAAACCCAGCGTAGAGCGTGACATTGAAGTCTACCTTAGATCCTCATTCTCTGAAATCGCGAAGGGTCGGGGATACCCTCAGCATGACTCTGATTGGCCACCCGAACAGGAGCTCATGACACTCGTAGCACGATCAGATGGACTGTTCATTTATGCTGCGACTGCTGTACGGTACATCGGTGCGGCAGGGGGCTATCCCCGGCTGCGTCTGACGAAGATTGTGCAGCCCGGGCCCGCCTCTGTTCTCCAAGCCAGCACCATCGACAAGCTTTATGATATGATTATGGACCAAGGATTTGATGAGCTTGAGGATGAAGAATGTATTTTGCGACAGGAGGTACTCGCATCGGTGGTCCTGTTCCAAACCCCGCTGTCCATGGCTGGGATTTCCTTGTTGTTAGACATGCGGAATGATCAAACTGAAGCTGGCCTATCGCGATTTCATTCTGTGATTCATGTCCCATCCACGAATGATGGACATGTTTCGGTTTTCCACGCCTCATTTCGCGAATATATCGTTGACCCAGGTCGCTGCAAGCACCATGCATCGAAAGGTCACGAAATGCTAACCGTCAGGTGCCTACAACTGTTGAACAGATCGCTTCGGAGGAACATTTGTAGCTTGCCCGAGGACAAGATAGGTGCAGTCCCTCACAAAATCGTGGATCCCAACATCATCCCGGAGGCGCTGCGATACTCATGCTTGCATTGGGCATCTCATCTTGTGGACACTCTTACGAATCCTCCTGCGGGAGTTGCGCAAATACTCGATCACCTACGTACATTCGCAGACCAGCATATCCTGCATTGGTTTGAGTGTCTGAGTGCATCTGGAGAGCTTGAGTCTGGCTTGACATCTCTTGTCAAGGCAAGGGAAGCTATCTCAGTGAGTGCGCAGGTTAGAGAAAGGTTTTAGCTAACGAGGGTTGCAGAAATACTCTGGATCTGATCCTGGGTACAGGTCCATTGGGTTATTGTTTGAAGACGCTCGTCGATGCCTACAGATGGGGTTCGAGGCCATCAAACATCACTGCCTGAATATGTACCATTCTGGGTTGATGTGGATTCCAAAGCAGTCACTGATACGTCGGATGTACGGTGGATCAATAGGTAGGGTACCTCGGGTCGTGACGGGCCTGGATGAGTCGTGGGGAGCTTTGCAACATGTCATACCTCACCCTAAGCCAGTAAACTCTGTTGCTTTCTCTCCTAATGTGACACGGGTGGTGTCAGGCTCGTACGACAAGTTAGTGCGTATCTGGAATGCTTCTACGGGAGAGATAGAGCGCACGTTGGAGGGTCATTCAAATGGGGTGATGTCCGTAGCTTTTTCACATGATGGGACACGGGTGGTGTCTGGCTCGTTGGATAACTCTGTTAGAATCTGGAATGCAGCTAGTGGGGACACGGAGTGCATACTTGAAGGACATTCAAAGAGGGTAAACTCTGTTGCATTCTCTCTAGATGGGACACGCGTGGTGTCCGGCTCGCTGGACAAATCAGTACTAATCTGGAACGCAACTACTGGGGAGATTGAGCAGACATTAGAGGGACACTCGGGTCGGGTGACGTCAGTTGCTTTCTCTCCTGAAGGAACACGCGTGGTGTCAGGCTCGTCCGACAAGTCAGTCCGTGTCTGGGATGCTACTACTGGGAAGATAGAACGAGTACTGGAAGGATGTTCAAGTTCTGTAAGCTCTGTTGCATTCTCTCCAGATGGGACAAGCGTGGTGTCCGGCTCGGGTGATGGATCAGTCCAAATCTGGAATCCAGCTACCGGGGAGATGGAGCGCATACTCGAAGGACATATATTTGGGATATTCTCTGTTACATTCTCTTTTGATGGGACGCGGGTGGTGTTTGGCTCCAAGGACAACACGGTCCGAATTTGGAATGCTGCTACCGGGGACACAGAGCGAATACTGAAAGGTCACTCAGATTGGGTGCACTCTGTTGCATTCTCTCCAGATGGGACACGAGTGGTGTCTGGCTCACTCGACAAGACAGTCCGGATTTGGAATATCATTACCGGGGAGATAGAGCGCATGCCGAAGGATCATTCATGGCGTCCGGCGGTGCCCGGATCGAGGGACGGTTCAGTCAGGACCTCGCAGGGACATTCAAAACCGGTGACGTCCGTTGTTTTTTCACGTGATAGGACACGTGTGACGTCTGGCTCGTTGGACGGTTCGGTCCGGATCTGGAATGCAGCTACTGGAGAGATAGAGCGCACACTGGAGAGCCGATCATTGGTGTGGTCTGTTGCTTTCTCTCCAGATGGCACACGGGTAGCTTTCGGCTGTGACGATAACAAAGTTCGAATTTGCAATGCAGCTACCGGGGAAATTGAGCGGATATTAGAGGGACACTCTGATTGGGTGAGATCGGTTGCTTTCTCTCTGGATGGGACACGCGTGGTGTCAGGCTCGGACGATAGGTCAGTCCAAATCTGGAATGCTACTACCGGGGAGATAGAACGAATACTGGAGGGACACTCGAATTGGGTATACTCTGTTGCATTCTCTCCGGATGGGACACGCGTGGTGTCCAGCTCCTTTGACAAGTCAGCACGAATCTGGAACGCAACTACTGGAGACATAGAGCGCACATTGGAGGGTCATTCGGGTGTTGTGACATCCGTTGCATTTTCTCATGATGGGACACGCGTGGTGTCTGGTTCGTACAACACAGTCCGTATCTGGGACACCCTCACCGGCGAATCAACCTCATTGTCTAAATTTGGATTCTCCCAATTGCCAGATGGAACCAGAGTCCGCCATATGGAGCACAGCCGGTTTCGAATCTTCTCCCAGGAAGATCGGGACATATACTTATCTTCGGATAAGCGGTGGATTCTTACTGACCGGCCAAGTGAGGCTTGTTGGATACCCACAGAATTCCGCGACATTGAGCAAGCTGCTTTCTCGGGCTCAAAAGCATGCTTTGGATGTGGATCAGGGCATGTTTTTATCGTAGATTTTGCGCCTCTCCACCGAGCGAACTAGTTGTGCACCCTTCCCCGATGTATTGTATTCACTCACACCCCATCACCGACCTCTTCAACATTTTCATGTCCTTGCACGCTATACGATTCTGATTCGAGCTTCTCTCCTTCTGTCCTCTCTTCCTCCTAATATCGCCATTGCCATTGCCATCTCCCTCAACCTCCATCTCTCTCACATCGTACATCCCCCTTCCGACCTTCTTCCTGTACCCTCTTTCCCCACTTCTCACGCTCATAAGCGAGCCCCGAGGTTACCACTACCCCATTAATGCTTATTAAATGAATCAGTGTAATTTTTTCCAATCCTAGCAGTGATTTTGTTTCCCTGCCAGTTGTACATTAAAATGTGCACAAGCTTAGCCATGACACATATTCGGTCACTCCCGAAGACCAAAGTCAAACCGAAGAAGCCTGCCACTGACTCGCCCCTAGCTAGTCAATCAAGGCGCATTTATGCTTAAAGGTCACCCTCGTGCCCTCGTTCTGTGAATAATTTCCATTTTTTTAGCCAAGCCTCAATCAACTCAACCTCTTCCCGATGAATGGTTTGGATGTCAGGGGGCTCTTCCGCATGGACGCCAAGGGTCAACTAAATGCAGAAACGGTAAGCAAGCCATATCGACGAAGCAAACAATTCCAATAAAAATGAGGAAACTGCATTTACTCACTTTCCTCCATCCACAAATGCCAGTCGGTCGGCAGCAATATCAAAATCTCCAAAAGCATTCACAACCGTAACATTCGGCCATATGGATGCAATAAAGTGCTCTCCAGAGGGAAACGTCTACGGTTCGAGAACGTCACTGAGCGCGAGCCAACAAGGCATACTAGTCGGCATGATCCAGAGGTATATTCCAAATCCACGAGATGCGATACAAATGTAGGATGCTTAGGATCTGGGGGAGCGGTCTGTTGTCGAGAAAGTAAACTGAGTAGAATCGAAGAATATTACCTTAAACCGCACATTAAAGTACCCCCAATCTGTCAAATAAGCAGACGTCACACGTAGTGGAAACAATAATTCAACTTCAACTCTCTGGCACACACAAGGAACAACCAAGCTCGCCAAGTGGCAGACAGTGAAGTATCCTAGAAGGATGTTGGATCGCTGCTACCAAATCACTGGTGTGTGTGAGAATGAAGGTCGACTTCAAATATTCAGAACCCACTTGTTCGACTGTGCTGTCGCGTAGGCATTTAGAGGCAACGTTCTGGAATCACTATGATAAAAAGTCTAAAGGCATGTGAGTCTTTCACCGGCCTGATATTGTTAAAATACTAAACAGGTTAAATTCAGTCTTCACAGTAAAGCCTCTTCATTCAGTGGGATCTACTTAAACAGATTAAACTAAATAAAGATGTTAGGTCTTTGTAGCACAAAACACTCTGAACAAAATGTTGCAGTAAAGACTGAAGTGTTGGAAAGTGAAATATCAACTGTATATATTTACAGTCTAAGTTCTCACACCTGTGACATGGCGGTGTTGAACATTAGATGGGTATATTATACCTGAGGATATAGGTGTTCGGAATGGCACATTCATCCAATCTTAAGCTTCACATATATACCTTGCATAAGTAAACAAGGCAAGATGTACATGTAGTGGGCCAATGGCTTCGTTCAAATTTGAGATACCGTCGACATCGCCTTGGCTAAACGTTTGCAGATCCGTGACCCTCACATACTTGACATCGGCCTCACTCCAACCTCCGGGTTTCTGGCCTACGATAGTATCGCAAATTCGTCGAATTCGATTGAGCCAATAGCCGGGTCCCAGTTTTTCTCTTGCCAAGAACCAAGGGGACTCTGAAGAGGAAACCGAGACATATGCAATAAATTGGAATGACTGTTAATAGACACAAAGGCTTGGTCTTGTCGTAAGCCTCTGAGACTAAACAAGTCCTTGACCTGAGTCACGTCTTTTCTGAGAAAATAGTCAACGTACTGATGGAAAATTCCAGCGCTTTATGCTTGATGACACACAACTTGGTGACAAATACGAGTTGTTACGAGTTCGTGACAACGCGTGCAGTCACATCACAAATTCGTGAACATTTCCCTGCCTCCAACAACAGAAGTCTCTTCACAATCCCTTAAAGTGTTTCAGGAAATTCACTTATCTTAAATTGTGATGGCAGTCTGTGTTGGAAATTGATATTTCCATATCTATGGATCTTTCCTTGGTGGTATTGAAAATAATGAACTGGCTGGGAATTGAACCCAGGACCTCCAGTATTCCGGTTTGGTGCTTTAACCACTAAGCTACCAGTCCCATGGTCTCAAAGCAATCTGCTATGTTGGATATCCCCCAAGGTCAGGATTTTCCTTGTATATTCCAACAGCCTGAGAGACCAGAACTGCCCCCACCGGCCTTCACAGATTGTCATAGGTTGGCGTTGGATGAAAATTGATATACCGTGTTATTGAAGTGTCCTTCTGTAGAGTTCTGATAGATGGTATTCTTTCAATGCTGAAGTTTCTTTGAAAGCTGGCTTTGACTCATTTATGCTACTACCAGTTTTTGGACACTGAGTATAAGGGCAGGCAGAAGGAAATTATAGGAGCACCCCTACGAAGTATATAGCTTCAGTTTAACTTTTCTGCCTGAATTCTAACCTCAAATGTCACATTCCCCCTTTGAAACAGTGTTGAAGTGCTAGTTATTACGCCAGAAGGATTAGGCAAGGTTCATGAATTCTTGAAGATAATGATGTGTGAGAATTACATTTTGCTCTATACAGAGCATCTGCTTTCAATTCCTGCCATTGCTGATGAGGTAAACTGTAGATCTTGGATACACACTACTGAAAGACTTTTTTCCACTCAGCATGACATTAATATAGTGATATCTCCACTTTTAGGTGAGTAATTATTTATTTTTTATGAAGCATGGCTAATGATTGCTTCCCAAATCATGTGACCATCTAGTTTTGATGAAGAACCAGAGGCCTGCACTGTCTGAGACGATCTATGTACAGAAATGGGTGACCTTTAAGCTCCCATTTCAGAAGTCACGAAGCTTTATGAACTTGATGTTGCAATGACATTAGAGATATCCTCTGAAGAAAAGAAACAAGTAACTAGGTGATTGCTTATGCATCCACCAATTGTGTATTAGATCTTGCTTGATCTGCATTCTGTTCACCCCACGTACCGCCTTCTTTATGGTAAGCATGTCACTTGACAATTCGAAACATCATCCATAGTAACACCCAAAAAGATATGCAATCAAGAATTTACAGAGCTATTAGAGATATTATATTACCATAAAGGGCTGAATTTCCTAGTGGTGGATGAGGTGTGCCAATTTCATCGATTTTCTTTTGTTTTTGCTAGTTGATTTGGTTGAAAGCATCCCATGCCTTCACTTAATATAGGAATAGGGGATGATTCTTGCACAAAATACTGTGTTTTGTTTTTTATCCATCTTCAAACACATCTTCCCTTACCTACCATGTAGGTCTGGTATCTCGCATGTGGCAGACATTCATGGATAAATTAACTTGCTTTACGCCCACCTTGGGTGGTCATCTTCTGGGATTGTCTATTGCCACAGGAGAGCAACATGCGATGCACTAAACTCCACACTGTTCCCAAGGTGATGCGAGTGATGAAAAAGAACATGCATCCTCAGGCCCACAACTGCTCATAGGCTGATTAGTAATATGTGAAGTTCATGCTTTTGTCATCTTAGTGTCTACCCTCAACCGTTCCTTGCACAAACCTTTAAACTTTACTCTTGTTAATGAGGCAAGATAAGAGATAACAAAACCTCTTTTCTTTGTAATTGTAAATATCAACGTTCAATCTGTTATTATTATTTGTCTACCCTGCAAACATTGGATTACATAATCCATCTGATGGATCAGCAGAGTCGCCTTAGAACTGAATAAAATAGGAAAACAATCACAAAAACATGACTGACTCCAACTCAAGGCTTCTAGCCTTAAAATACATTTTGTTTACATTTTTAGATTCAACCAGTGAAGCATCCCTGAGCCCACATGAGCATGAACAAGCGCATACATGCATTCGGACACAAACAGGCTCTCATAGCCAGCAATTGGCACACACACAACTCTGAAACACTTTCAAAACCTAATCTAGCTATTGATTAACCATTTCCACTCACCCCTATCGTCACCAATCCGTGACCGAAGCTGAACACTTCCATTTCATTTGGAACAAGT
>QMFG01002631.1:0-42474 GCA_003314545.1 Ramaria sp. MG151
CGATGTGTTTCACTAGACATTAATAAATTGATGCAGGGAAACTGATGAAGAAGCAGGTTGTTGAATGTGAAAATGATGTAATTGGGGCATTGATGGTTCGGGGTTTGGACAATCTGTTTGGAAGAGGTGGTTCGGAGGATCCATGATATAGGTGAGGTGTCCATATTGTGATCATGACACCTAGGACCTTGAACCTTCAGCCACCTTTAATTGAGTTATATTTGTATATTTGTCCCAGTTTCTAACACCTCCAAACTTCATAGTTCCTTCTGCCAGTCCATCACTCAGACCCTCTCCTAGATTTTTCACACCCATTTCCTACTGTCAGAATTCAATTATCAAAGATAAGAGTTGTAGATGGATGTAGGGTTAGTAGTATCAATCGGAAATGTTTCTAATAGTAATAGAATGATATTCATAAGTAAACAGAAGTCCTACAGTAAAAGCAAATGGGTTTGCGAACAAATGCATAGTTCTGAAGAGATAGATATTCCAAAAGGATTCTATCTCATGGATCGAATGAACTTCACAGTCCATATTGACCACAGCCAATGATTTCACATTCTTTCAAAGTGTGTTTAAACTAATATAAACAAAGTTAGAGTACTCACTCAAAGGTGAATTGTTGAGAAGTTGTTGTTCAAGGTAGTTCACAATGGGTTGACAAGTTTGAGTAGAACAATCAAGTAGACATACAATAATTGAACTAGAGGATATACATGCAAATGCACTACCTATATACCAAACAGTTTGGAAGAGATAGCAAATGGGAAAGAGTCTGTGAGGGTTGGAAAGTGGATAAGGTACAAGTATACTAATTAAAGGCCATAGAACACAAAGAACAAGGGAGGTAGGAAATTGTGAATGAGGAAAAAAAGATTAACAGACCACAATAACTCCTGAAACATGTTTCCAAATCACATGGCTCTCTGGGTAGGGACATCCAAATATAAATCCTTTGGATAGTGCTCCTGAATGTTGGGGATACTCGTATTCCATGGTTCAATCTCACGTGTTAGTGCAAGCATTTGGACAAGTGGGGATAGTGATGGGAATAGTCAGGGCAGTTCTTTCTAAAAAAAGATTGTGATTGGACCTGACCAATGATTGTTTCACTAAACATCAATGGGACAATTCAGGGAAACTGATGGGTGAGAAGGTTGTTGAGTCCAAATGATGTAATCAAGGTGGCGATGGTTTGGAGCCTGAATGATGACATAGACAGACTGCCAATATTATGATCATGACACCTACCATCTGAACCTAAGAAATTGATTTAGTCTTATGTAACCAAACAACCTTGTTTAACTCTTCTAAATCCAGTGCTAGTAATAATAAAATCTAACTTCTTCCTATGATACCATGTGAGTATTAGTCTCTTCTTTATCAACAGCCTCATCCCAATACTCTAACTGCTTTCTGGAGAGAGACTGGTTGATAGTATCTGGCTTTGGTAACCTGGACTGCTTCACCAGAGCCAAAAAGGTAAATAACATGTTGAATATCAGCATCTAAAAGTATTATTGGGAATCCTCCACAGATCTCTGAAGGTTAGAGCAATGTTTGGAGCAAAGGCTGGAGATGTTAGCATTGGAAATACCAGTCTGAGATGAGTTTTGGTGACCTAAGAGGCTAGAGCCAAGGAGAGGGAGAATATGATGCTCTAATACAAGTGTTAAGAGGTTGATGATATGAAGCTGTTCAACAAGCCGCTATTGTCTGTTTACCATTTTTCAACAGTCAAACAACCTATAGGCATCATATTTTACCAATTATAGTACAACAGTCTTCAAAATTACATACCATAAGCATGAGTCATTATTATGAATGGTGTCTAATTTTAAAACTGGGATAGGCTTTTATCTACTACAATATTTTTAGTATGTCATGTGTTTTATTTCACTATTAAACCAAACAAGCAAACATTAAAACAGTTTTTTGAGATACTGTATATCCTGGCTAGAATAATACAGACATGAATCATGGACTATTGCTTTACATTGGCTATGAATGTGGCAAACAGTGGGCATGTCTATATGGACACACAAACTTTATCAACCTGCCAATTCTCACAAGATTGAACAACTATAGATGGGTACAAAAGAAACAACAATTTTGAGCAGGTTAGAGAGGGGGCTGCAGCTGTAGATGGTATGGAATATGGGGATGGATGATCGAATGATATTTAGGAGGAGGGAGCAGTCGGTTTGGCTCCAGCACCATTTGGTGGTGAATAAATGCAGAATTACAAGATTTCACATTGAAATATTGTATAAAGCAGTAGTTTAGATAAAAGATAACTAGCATTACATTTTTACGGGCTTTTTCGGCACTTCCACACTTCGATTTTTCTTTTTTTGCTAGGAAGCGTATTCAAACAGGATGATTGGAGGCAATGTTCTCGAATGGCAGATAGTGAAGAGTTGAGAATTTATGATTGAGAGCGTGGTCTGTATGCTTTGTAATATAAGGTTTGTAAAACCAGAACGTGTCCAGGGAGTCTTCCTGGATTTCCTGGATTTCCTGGAGTTGGTGACACATGTTAGGCCCATCGAATGACTTATTCCATGCAAGGAGCCTCAAGATTCCTGGCGCGTAGCTTCTTTGGGAGTGCTCATGACGTACCACCTTCCATTTATGTATCATTTTCAAGCGGTTCAGGGACTAATTCCAGGATAGCCATCAAAGTTAACCCTTATATGATGAGCGAGCGGCTGCATAGATGATAGTGAAAAAGCGACGCCTCAGGCCCTGATGGCACAGGTTATTTCCTTGTTATTATGTTTCCGAGATACTAAGCCCTTATGATACAGGTTACTTCCTTTCTCAAAGTTTCCGAACTGGCATTGATACTAATCGAGCATTCCTAGTGTCGTTCTTCTCTTCTTTGGCTCCGAGGACAGGAGATTAGTCTTTCACCCCGCGGTGGGCAGCCACGTGACCTGGAGATACTAAGTTGACCCCTTTTGAATGAACATCGAGTTAAGCTCAGAAGTTGATCTTTCCGCTTAGCCGATGTCCCTGGATCATGGGGGAAGACTTCGCGATACTTGTCAGCCTCCCGCCGGTCTTAGTTTCGGCATATAATGTGGCTGTCTACATTTCGTTTCTCTGTATTCTTGACATCTTCCTCGTCACCCTGCTTGAGAGTTCCAAACTATGACCTTCGCCGCGAGCATCTTTAGCAACTTCTGTTGCGCCCCTCCCACCACAGATCCCTTAAGTCAGGAGGAACTTAATGAGAAAAGCTCAGAAGACACCAGGTCCAGCCGCACCTACTCGGAGACCCCTCAATTACCCAGCCTCGCGAAGCCCATAGATGGCTTTCCCGCCGTGCTACATAATTTCCTGCTGGCGTACCCGCAGTATGTCTCCCCAGTATTAGATTCTATCCGCCAAACCGAATTCCGGCGTCTTCAAAAACTTGTGTATCTGGACTATACCGGCGCAAGTCTTTATCCAGAAAGCCTGGTGAAGCAGACCAACGAATATCTGTCCTCGAACGTGCTTGGTAACCCACATTCATCTAACCCACCGTGAGTACATGCCAGTTCCATTCATAACCATGGCGTGCTCATACCATTCAGGTCCCGATTAGCGTCCCATCACACAAATGTCGCCCGCACTGCCCTCCTACAATTTCTCGGTGCAGATCCTGATATTTATTGTGTCGTCTGGACAGCCAATGCGTCGTCAGCTATGCGTATAGTTGGAGAAGGCTACCCCTGGCATCCTGGATCTCGACTTTTCCTGGGACACGATAGTCACAGTTTGTCTTAGGGAAATGTCTCTGTTATCAGTTTTGAAGCTGACCTTGACAAATAGATAGCATGAATGGCCTCAGGACATTCGCACACAGCCATGGGGCAACTGTTGATTATTATCCAATCTCCGTCACTGGTGGATGGGACGAAAAATGGTCCCTCTTGGTAAGAGACAAGGGTAGTTATGATAACTTGACCTGACTGTGCACCACACTTTTAGCAAAGGGTTTCTGATTTTCGGCCATCTCCGACTGATGCCTATCCTGGAATCTTTGGTCTAACTGGTGCGATCACGGATGATGCTCATGACTTGTATTCACTAACAAACAAACAGGGCAATCCAATGTGACAGGTTTCAAAACACCGCTGTATTTACTTCAGCACGCATCTTCCCAAGGTTTTCATACACTTCTAGACGCCGCTGCACTCGCACCGACAACACGAATCTCTTTATCGGGTCCACAGTTAAATAATAGCGTCGATGCCCTTACGATCAGCGTTTATAAGATCATTGGGTACCCGACGGGTCTTGGCGCACTGGTAATAAAGAAAAAATTTCTCAACCAGCTCAAGAAGCCTTGGTTTTCGGGGGGAACTGTTGATGTTGCACAAGTACCCGGGACTGCCTTTACTTTATGTGATGGGCCTGAGCGGTTTGAGGTACGCCGATTGTACGACAATGGATAATAACATTGCTTATCTAGATGTAGGACGGTACGATCAACTTTTTGTCGATGCCTCCGATACCTCGAGGTCTTAGCATGATGTCCACCCTGATACCTGTACTTTCTCAGCGGCTATCTTGTCTCACGCACTGGACTACCCGCGCACTTTCTGAAATCAAACACCAAACATCGGGGCGACCGCTGGTGCACGTGCGCTCCCCCTCCCCCTCGCTCTCTCTGTCGGCTATATCCCAGACGCAGGGAGCCCTCGTCGCGTTTGAGGTCTCGGACGAAACTGGCACATTTGTGAACTGCGAAGCCATCGAATATGGTGCTGGTAATGCAGGGATTTGTCTTAGAGCCGGGTGCATGTGTAATCCTGGAGGCACGTCAGATATTGCGGGGATGACATTCATGATGGATGAAGTTGTCAGCGGTGACCGGAAGGAGGATTTAGAGGCGAAATTCGGAGTCCGATCTCGGGGAGTTGTCGTAAGTCTGTTTTCGTGGAGTGATGTGAGCTACATGACTAAGCATTGCTTCGCCATTCTTTTTGCAAGAGAGCAAGCTTCGGGCTAGCAAACAATTTCTCCGATTGCTGGGCCCTTGTGGAATATATGAGGACACTAGCAACCCCCGACAAGTTATCACGATTACTGGACGATTGGGCCGAGTACACGATTTCGGGACACTGACATCTCACCTCGATCCAGGATGCATGATCATACATTTCCTTCAGAGTTATACTTGTGTGTTGTCTACCTTGTTGGTTTAGAAACGTAAGTGCGAGCAGTCATAGCTCTCCCCCCTTCTTCAATTGGAACAACCTGTTTTGTCTGCTATGCACATGCTTTGTGTTGTATGTTATTTTTTTGAAAACGTAATACGACCCAGTAATGGCCGTCCCCCCCGTCTTTATGATCCTATTCGAATTGTTTGACTTTCATTACAAGCTGTAATACATTTCAATACAATAGAAATGAGTTTTAATTCATTGTTACTTATGAAAAGAAATCGATCGGGGGCTCGGTTGCCAAATCATGGTGCGAGGTCGCCACGGCTGTTCTCTCTCTCCTCTCTTCTGTGAGGAAACTCACGGGAGCCAACTCACGTGCACAGCCTATTCGCAGGAAGGCACACACCGAGCGAGCGTATGATCAGCGGGGTGAGAGTTCACGTAAAGACTGATGGACAGCGAAGTACAGCCATCATCAACAGACACTTTTCAATTTTAGCCTCGAGTCATCCACGGTGGCTCTATGAAAAAAATTTATCCAATCAGCCCCAGTTCTTGTATTTGTTTGTTTTTGGGTTTCTGTGGTGGCTGTTCTGTTTACACATTCCCATCAGCCAGGGACGGACGGATTGTACTGACTGGCTGACTGACTCTCTTTTTTTATTTTCAAATCGTTGATCCTCACTTTCCCCTTATATCTACCCATACACATTACGTGTGAACTAAAACCTAAATGCGATTCGCCCAATGGCAAGCATTCTGTCCGACCCCCTTCGCGTGATTGTTTTTTTTTTGTCTTTTTGTTTCCGAATTTACAAGTCCAATCCTGACAATTTGGAGCATACAAACTATTGGCCAGCTGATTAGGGTGTCATGACTCCGATTGAGCTGGCCCACTTAATATCCACGCATCTCTATACAAAGTGCGTATGGTTCATTATCAAGTATCATTATTATCATAGTCGAAAATAGAGGTTACTGCTAAGGATACAGCTCGAAAGGTATAAGTTATGTGAAATAGTAAGCTCGAGTGAATCGACAATGACTTTCAAGTTGCCTCATCTTCCCATCTCCGTCTCACACGCACCGCTCAAAATACAACTTTGCTTACTTTTAGCGGCAAAGAACTCTTGTGCTCTCCCTTTACCCTCGGGCGTACGACAAAACTCAACATCGGTTCGATCTCATCCGCGGGGGAAAACACAAACTGGCGGACCAACGTCGCGAGGACAGCTTTCATCTCCAACATCGCAAACTTGCGACCAATACACCCACGTGCTCTGAAAACCCCCCAAATATATCAAGTTAGCAATAATATCCACACCATCCACAAATATAATTGAACCGTACCCCGTGCTGAAAGCCAGAATTTCTCTCCGCCAATCTGATCGCTTCTCTCGTGATTCTTTCCCCCTTATCTCTGACCATCGACGTGGGTCCCAGACGTGCGCATCTGGACCCCAGACATCCTCTGCGGACTGCATCACATTTACTGGGAACAGAATGATAGTCCCGCGAGGAATAAAGAGGTGTGTCGACTGCACAGGGGACACACCGCGAGGCTGATGGTAGGAGGTCATCGGGAGTGGCGTAAGAGGCACCAAAGTGTCTTCGGAAGCTTCACGATGCACTTGAGAGGCTACGGGGTGCACGCGAAGCGTTTCGTTGACCACCGCATCAAGGAAATGAAGCCCGTTGTGTAGCTCCTCAAAGGTCGGCTCAGAACCCGATGCGGACACTTCGTTCCGGAGTGCCTCCTGGTGTTCGGGGTTCAAGGCAAGTTCGTGAAGTGCCCATGCAATAACTGTAGCAGTAGTCTCATATCCGGCAAAGATCAACGTCATCATCTGCCGGGGGGAAAGGGGTGAGCAAAAAGCTCCGAGCGGCTGTGTTTGGAAACTCACCTCAGCTGCGATCTCTTGCTGACTGAGAGTATTTGCGGCGCCAGGACGTTCCGCCCGAAGCAGAAGTTCCAAGATGCTCTTTCCTGTGTCCTGGTCGTCCTGACCGACTTGTTTCCGCTCTCTCCAAACCTTGTCAGTGATCTCGCCGAGCATATGGCGGCTCTTAGTGAGCGCTTGCTGACGTTTGGACGGTATGCGCAGGATCGCGGGGAATGCCCACAAGAATGCGTGAACTAGGAAGGCAGAGAAGGAATGTGTGCCGCTGCTGTCAGTGAGGCCATCGAGAGTGCGTGCGAGAGGATGCTGAGGCACAGAGGGGTCGAGTGTCTGGAAGTCAAATGCGAAACCCGCCAATCCGATTGTGTCTAGTCTAGTGAGTTCTCCAAATTAGTAGTGCTTGTTAATCGCGCTAAGACAGTCGTACGATATATGGTTCGCCCACTTCTGAACATCAATCTTGACGCTGTCTCCAGATGCGGCTTCAAGGAATCCATTCCACGCTTGAACGGTCTTGTTTGCGCTGTCAATAAATATCGGAGAGAGAGCACGCAGGGCTTCTTGACTGAAATACAATGAAATTATCAGCGACATTCGACGAATGCGGAAGGTTCGCATACCTGAAGCCTGGACTGAGAATTCTACGTTGGCGTAAATGTGCCTCGCCTTCAGCCCAAATCATGCCTTTGCCTAGGAGAGTCAAGAAAAACTGGCGTTCTCCATCGGGCTTTGGGAATTCATAGCAATGTTGATGACCCAAAATATGTTGTATTGCCAATGGGTCAGCCAAGGAGAGGAAAGTAGACTGGATGAATGCGCATGAGTAAGACAAGGGATATATGACGATTGGACAGACTTACGCCAAGTACACCTTTAAACTTGACGATTCTTCCAAAACGGTTGTACCACTCGAGATATTTTTGACCGGGTTCGGAATTATACATTTCCCACTCACTTCCCCATAACCAACTGGGGGGACTTGGACCGGGAACGTCGCGTAGTTGTAAGACAGGTGTAGAAAGCTTGGAAGATTGGGAGCGAATTAAACGCCATCGAGAAGAGGCGGTGTATAGAGAACGGAGGACGTAGACTAGAGCGAAGCCAGTGAAGAGGTCTAATGCACCTCGAACGAAAGGAGGGAGTTGGGCTAGAGCTGGATGAAGGTGACTAAGCATTATTAGAGTCTTATAGAGATTGATAAGTATAAGGTTCGTATCCAGGAGCCCGAAGCGATGAGGGAGAAGGAAGAGACGGTGGCAGGTTGAGACTTAGCGGTTGTCCTTGTCGCTTATAACAGCAGAGAGAGCGCACAGCAAGCACAGCAAGGGGGCAGCTGAGTGAAATTTTCGTCGCGTGGCACCACTTGTTCCAGTAGCCGGGTAGCAGAGACGAGTTGAGCAATGAGGGTCGGGGAATGACATTTAGACGCCCGGTGATGACCTCCGCACAATCTGTGGCGATACCTGATATGGCCCACCTTTGTGCCCACGACCAGGTTCCTAGTATTCACTGTTGTTCCACATGTCGTCGCTGGGATTCAAGAACTCGAATACGAACACGAGGCGAGCAAGAAAAAACAAAGACAATGCACAGAGTGCCGTGGAACGCCTGTGGGGCGTCAGGATCAACTCGAGATCAGCAGAAAGTACAGCTCAGACGCCATGAATAATATACTATTTCGGGCGGTCCCTGTTTGCTATCACAAGATCTGTCCTTCAAATCTCTCAAACCGGATGCTTGGGGGCGTGCCGTCATCTTAGCATGCAGGCAAGAGGTCTTGTTCCGACGACATTTCTCTGAGTATTTACTGACTTACTGAGGCATCGGCTCATCACGCTCCTCGACCTAACTCTTCCGTCCGTGGTGGCGTAGCTTCTGTGATCATCATGCACCCGGCACAAACCCGGAACTCATTTGAGCAATCCTTACTTCCTGCAATCCCTGCAGTGCCCTTCGCATATGGCACCTCGCCGTGTCAGCCGGTCGTCGGGAACATTGATCCCGCCCACGCCGTGGCGCGACCGCAACCTGGCAACTCTATACCCTGTCCATACAATCTATGCGACCTGCACGGTTCGATTTGATGCTGTCCCCGGGAGAAACTCGGTGACGTCCTGGTTTACCACCTGTCCTTTTCACTCAGCCCACCAAGAACATTCTGACGAGCAAGTTCAGTTTGTTGGGGCGGATTACCATATACATTCAACACTTTGTGCTCGGTCTCAGAGACAATTGGTTTTATGCCACTTCGATCTAGGGTAGATCTAGCTTTACTGTTGTGCAGATTATCAGGGCTTTCCTTCGATCGCCTTGATGCTATCACTACAACAAGTATCCGGCCGAGACTTTGCTGGCACGAAGCCGACAGGCTCGAACTGCCAAATTTGAGGCACCTGGAGTAACGGAAGATATTCTATCCATAGGATTAAGCCGACCCTCGTTCCCAGGCACTACTCGCATGTCAAACATGACCTTCACCGTGTTCGACCAGTGACACAGCCTTCCGGGACAGGCACCCTGTCAGTACGGTTCGACGGCTATTCTAGTTTCTGGATCCGAAAGCCGCGCTATTCCTGGTCCTTGGCTGTAGATCTGACATGACAATCTATGAACTGATCCATTTATGATCCATTTCCTGTATTCTGTTATAGCTGCCTCCATATGTTTGCGTTTATGCTATCGGCAGCCAGTGAAAACCGGTAGGTTTATCCACGCCTTTCAAATGCGCAACCTCCTTGAGATCCTTACCCCCATCCACTACTTCGAACATCTTTATACCACCTCCCTGGGTGCCACCTGCAATGAGGTAACGACTATCCTCGTCAAAAGCGACACTACGCAGATGATTTAGGCCTGTGCGAATCTCGTTGATCAGCCTGATAGAGCCTGCGTCGCTGGTTTCAAAGATGGAAAGGATGTCTCCCTCGGGGCTAGGGTCATTCCGGTTGGTGACGTACAAATACGGCGTCGGGCATGCATCCGAGGCGGTGTTGCTCAGTAATTCAGAGCACAGGGGGGGAGGGTCAATGGTGATTGGGTCCTTGGGAGGATCTGAGAGTGTGGAAGCTGCGTCAAGCGCAACAGCCCGTTCAGGAAGGGGTGGGAGTTTGTGTGACGTGAGCGTGTTCGACAGCTCGAAAATGGTATACAGAGTTTCACCTAGGTAGCTGCATTGAGATTGTGACAGTTGCCATCGACGTCGTACACTGACCAAGGATTACCCCATGTCTCGGTCCCCCACCAGGCTGCGTCTTCACTTGATCCTTCACGAGCCATTCAGACTCGGACTTCTCCAGTCTCCATATTCCATCTACGCCAAGATCAGGGATGAGTACCTCCTTGCGAGTGGGATGAATTAGGACCTGGTGTGGGTGCGAGGCTTCTTGGCGCGACACAATGGGTCCCGATCCAGCGAAGGATATGACTTGTGAAGGTTTTGCCGGGAGATACGGGGCAGAAGACGAAAGGGGGAGAATACCCACAGTGCCTGCAGCATACTATGGATGAAAAAATAAGCACTGAGCCGTCGAGTTCAGAACCGACTTGACACAGACAGACTCACGTTTGCTGCAATTAGATCTTCTCCAGACACTGCTAAATGGCAGGGATCGGCACCCCCGCTGCTAGCTTCAGCTATAACCTTGCCTTCACCTGTGCTTAGGTCGTATTTCAGAGCCTTGACCACGCCATCGGGCTGCTCGTTTGCAGTGAAGACCACAGACGTATCAGCCCTGTGCGGGGTAATCCAGCCCGGGCGGTTCCCTGTTTCCAGAGACGAAACCACCGACAGTGTGGGTGGTGACACTGTCGCATCAAAAGATAGAGTGGTTATGTGGGAGGAATATGAGGCTACAAGGATGTTGCGAGGCATGGCTGCTGGCTATTTCGCAATGTGTCATGGGCTTTGGTGCCCATGTGTGCTTATGTATGCCGTCCCGTTTTGGACAGCATTGCAGGGAGTGGAAAAAGACTCCCCGAGGTTTTACAGCGTAAGGCTCGACATCGCGATTAGGGTACCACGCGTACGAAGAGATTCCCTCGGGATATCTTCGACATACGCTGCGCTCATCTCCACAAACGGTGATGAAACGGCAAGTGCGTGAACCGTACTCGACACAAGCGTGGTGGACGCTGCCGCTTTGAATCACTTGTTGAAGGTCGTAACGCGTTGTGAGGGTCCCGAGGGCGACGGTGCATGCATATCAGGGTGATGTGTAAGTTGGGAAGGCAGGTGAACTTTTAGCCGGCTTAGTGTTCAAGGTCCCTGGGTCCGCTCAGCCCCTTCAGTCCCTAGGAGGGCCGTGGGTGTGAACATAAGTCGTGTCCTGGGGCCCTCGGAAATTCTCGGTGGTAATGCAACTACGGCACACCAGCACTTTCCGCTGATCTTCTCGTTGTCCTTGTTTCTCGCCACGGGACTTTGACTACCCTTCTGCAAGTTTAGCGACCGTCTTGTGCCCCCTGGCCTTGGTATCTGTCGAAAGATATAGCCGGTACTTCTTCGAGAGACTCCAGTCTCAGTGACGGCGCCAATACACGACGACGACATTTATCGGTATGTATGTACTACCCTCAACGTCGACCAAATGTTTCGTCCGCGGCACGTCCGGGGGAATAGTCCGACTTTCTTACTACCTTCCATATCAGTTCAGAAAATCCAATAAAGATGTCGGAAAGGTCGCATATCACACGTGAGTTTATTTTGTTCCACATATGCTGGACGCTGACCATCTTTGGACGATAACAGAGTCACGTCGATAAGAGGGGTTCAGGACGCTTGGTAGGTAACCATGCACTCCTAAATAATCCCGAGGGAATTACCCCCCAGCTCGGAATGGTCATGAGTAACCGTGCCGCCAAAACAAAAAAAAAGCATTCAACGCAGTTCGAGGTCGCCTCGAGGCGAGACACTGGCGTGATCAAATTATGTTTAAAGAACCCCCGTGAGCCTTTAATCTTAAAAGCCGATGAATTGACGTGCTCACGGGATATGATGGAGTAGAAACTGGGTTGCATACGTGTTTAGACCTTGACATGGGACATCGGGGAACTCCCCTTCTATCTCAGGTCTCAAGACATCGAATCCGGGTGCAGCATAGTAGCATCCATTTACACTATGATCTTCGAAATCCTCTCAGACCCTCTTTCGTCCAGTTTCCTTTTCTTCCTCTTTTTTTCCTCGTCTCTTATAGGTCTATTCTTAGCTGGTGATCGAGTGCGACAATAAACCTCTGCGATTCTGTGACTGGGTGGCGCTTTTTATCTGTAATTATTTTTCGCTTCCTGCAGCTTGGACTACCTGTTCAGGTTTTCTACTGACGCAACGGGCGTGGTTTTGAAGTGGCAAAGTCCCTAACATATACTGCGTCGGACCTATCATAGCTTCCTTTTTGTCTCCGATGTTCCGCCGTCAACGTCCCATGGGCCATCCTTAATATTTTTTAATCTCTCGCCCGATCTTTCGAACAAAGAGAACGGCCCATGTTAATGCTGGACCCAATCTAGATAAATGCCAGCAAACAACTACTTGAATTTTGAAGACCATAAGATTACGCTGAAAGCCGCGTGGAATCGAGCTGCAGCATATAATGAAATGTCGGTTGCGCACGAACCCCGAGACAAACTATGTCAGCTAGATCCCGGTAGGTGGCCAAGCTGTCCGCGGTATAGTAGAAGGTCGGAAAAGGAGGAGACCTTTCAGCGTAATCTTATGGTCTTCAAAATTCCAAGTAGTTGTTTGCTGGCATTTATCTAGATTGGGTCCAGCATTAACATGGGCCGTTCTCTTTGTTCGAAAGATCGGGCGAGAGATTAAAAAATATTAAGGATGGCCCATGGGACGTTGACGGCGGAACATCGAAGCTAGCCAAGAACTCGACATGAGCAGAAACAATATGCTCTTCACCATACCATCGTAACCAGTTTTGGCACACTTTCCTTAAGCCACTGCTTTCCGCAAATGATGTTCCGTTGCTCACTTTCATACGGTACGGTAAGTGCATTCTCTTCTAGAACCAGAAGCAAGCAATACGGAAATATACAGAAGCTCTTTGCCTGTTTGGATTGAATCCCGCTCCGGGTTGTGGCTCCGCGGCGGGCCAACAAGATGTTCTGTCAAAGGAGCCGAATAGAGGAGCATAAGTGTGAAACATTGGAAGTCAAGATGTATATTCAATGGTTTTTGACAGTTCCTTGATAGACGGACGACTGGAGATCGTGATGCAGTCATCGCCTTCAATTGAAAAGGTTTCCGTAAAGATGGGAGCCTGCAATGATATACGGCTACTTCGGCGTGGCCCACAAGGATGATTGTTGCAATCGAGAGGGGGCGGGTGGTGAAATAGAAAGGTGAGGACTTGAAAAGTTTACTTCTTTTATACAACTTTTCAAGATGAACACTTGCGGACACTTGTGAGGGTGACGGGGAAATCACGTATGTAAAACTCCCATGTTCAGCCGCAGCATATTGTTTGTCGAGGGGCGACGTACAGAATAAATCATGCCTAAAGGGTAAGACATATACTAGTTGAATTCCCTCGATCAGAGAAGAAGAGTATACTGAAAAAGTACGTCTGACCTCACCTTGTTAGGGGAAGAGGGGGGGATTCAAAAATCGGGGAATATCCTTCACGTATCGTCATTGAGAAGATTGAAATCGAATGAGCTAGACGAAACTTGTGAAGGCACCTGCCAATGCAAGCAGTAGAGACATAAGACACCGTTCAACTACAGAGAAAGATGAGGGATGCGGGCTGCTGTTTCAACATGTGAAGAATCGATCAAGCGTGTATATAGCTTCTAGGTTTCGGTATCGGTGAGGGAGCGATCACTTTCGTAGAGGGGATCTCTGAGAGGGAGATGTATTTACTTCAATAGATCATGTATGAATACACAGACGATTGCCGTCGAGGACATTGAAACGCTAATCCTTTGAGATGAATGGATTTGGAGATTAGATCTCTGATTACCTAATAAGCACGCTAGAGCAAGACGTGTTCCCACATGCGCTGTTGGGACTTGCATTGCACTTCAGTATGGCTATGCGCTCTATAGGGTGCACCTCTGCCATCATGAGGTTCCCACGAAGAAACCCGTTGTCTCTCCTTGTACTCATCATCCCAGCTGCCATCTTGATTTACAGAACCTTTGATCTCCAGAGGTCCCTGCGTTTCAGTCGAATACCCAACTCGGCCTTGCCATTTCCTCAAGATCCATTATCACCTTCTGAGAGTTCCTCTCAGCACTCATCTGCGGATACTTTACCCACGAATGAAACGCCTATCCTCCTAGTGTCGGGGTTCTACCCATCAGCCAATTCAAAACATCCCATGGGAGATTATCAGCAATGGCTTTCCCTATTCCTCTCACATGTCACAACAGACATCTATTTCTTCACTCGAGACGACTTGGAGCCCATGATACGTCAGATCCGCGGCGACCTCCCCATCCATATCAACACCACTTTTCCATCGCCGTTCCATATCCCGCCATTGCAGGACCGTAGGAGAGACTATGAGCGCATGAAAGCAAGGGACAGGGAGGGATATCGCCATTCTCCAGAGGACTATGCAAATTTGGCGTCTAAGCCTTATTTTCTGAAGGAAGGCCTTTCTAACGCATGTGCCGAGACTGGTACGAAATTCAAGTATGCTTTCTGGACGGACGCAATGACATTTCGCCATAAACATTTGTGGCAGCACTGGCCTGCTCCTGACAGGGTGGATGAAGTGTGGGCAGAAGGTGTCATGGAGAGTGGAATGAAGGCTGCAGACCTCATGTTTTTCCCTTTGGAAGGGGTACCCGATCCAACTATGAGTCTGTGGAATGAAGGACTGGGGCCTATAAACAACCGTGTTAGCAAAGGTTCATTCTTCGGCGGAATGCCTAAGGCCATTACTTGGTGGTATGACGTCTACTTTGCGTACCATGACAATTGGATCGAAAGAGGGTTTTTTGTTGGTAAAGATGAATCTCTTATCAACGCCATTTTTCTCCTTTATCCTTCGCGTTTCCTCGGTGTCTGGCTCTCAGATCCCGATGCGCCTACGGCCGCATCACTTCTCGCCAAATCACCATCATTCTCCTCATACGACGTCTCCCACCCGCCTCCAAAATTGCAGCTCGAGACGCCACTTGGCCAATGCCGCGATTCTTCATATTATTATGTATTCTTTATGGGATCCCAAGCTGAACGCGCGGCTATGGTGGATCTATGGCTGGGAGAATGGCGGTGGATGTGGCCATGGGAGTGGGTGACGCAGGTGAATGTACTAAAGGAACCGTGCAGGTTAACGAGAGTGTTAGCTATAGAAAAGACATTGAAGAGAGTGTTTGAGGACGGATGGAGCCCTCCGGAACCTAGCTTGACGATTGGTGTACATTCGTGATATGCGAGGACTTGTACTAGTAGCCTCCTTCGGTTCTACGCTGAGGGACCATTTGATACATTACATACTTATCTATTGGTATTACCTTGGTTCAAGCAAAAAGTGGCGTAAAAATGTCGCCGGCGTTTTCTTCTGGGCGGAGCCTTGACCAAACACATATTGGCCCTACTTCGATAATGCCTGTGAAAACTGATATACTCGTAATTGGTGCAACTGGTAGGTTATTTACAGGAAGAACTCGCACTTTGCGACCATTCTCATCGTCCCGCAGGTTTTACAGGTTGTCTCGTGTCGAGGCACCTCAACAATCACCGTGATCGCGAATCATTCACATTTGCGCTTGCGGCGAGGTCTCCATCCAAACTTGAAAAGCTTGCCGCAGACCTTCAATTGAGCGCTCAAGTCCCACTCTTGACCCTAGATGTCACCAAAGCGGATGACGTCGAGGTTGCCGTGAAATCCGCAAAAGTTGTCATCAACGCGGTGGGGCCGTATCACCTCTTTGGGACGCCTGTTGTACGGTATGCACGCTCCCGAGAGATGGTATGGGGGCTGTCATTGACATGCTATGCAGAGCGTGCGCACGAAACGGGATCCACTATGTCGACCTCACGGGTAAGTTGTTCAGATGTCATCAGGATGTCTGTTCACCGCCAGCACCACCTGATTTTAGGAGAAACCGTCTGGATAAAGGATATAATACACGGGTGAGCCAGAATCATAATTGTCATATGCTCTGTCTCATCGGTCGTCGCATGCTTCGTTCCAGGTTTGATTACCTGGCATCCAAGACACACTCAGTAATCATACCCAGCTGCGGGTTTGATTCTATTCCATCGGATCTCTCAGTCTACCTTTCCGTCCGGGCACTCAAGGAGGCGCTAGGACCCGACGTAGAGACCGCCAGAAGCGTCACTGCTCACAAACTTAGAGGGGATATTGTCTCTCGTGGGACATTAATGACTTTGTACACTTACTCGGAAATGATACCCCGACACAAGCTTGTCGAGTCGTTGCAAGATCACTATCTGAGCCCCATGATAGGCGCTGCATGTCCTTCCCAAAAACTTTTGTATTCGATGCCTCATGTCGACCCACCCATCACTGGATCGGTCTTAATTATGGCACTCACGAACCGTAGTATAGTCCTCCGAACACGAGGTCTCCTGGAGGCGAATCCCTCAATGCGATCTATGAGATACGGTCCAGAATTCCACTATGAGGAATTCTATGTTGTGCCAAATGCACTTGAAGGAGTAATCAAAAGCATAGCAATGCTTGGCATTGCGTTCTGCATGGGTACATCAAGTATTGTGAGCTGGTTCTTGATCGATTCGGAGTTGTGCTAACTTTTGAGCTACCTCCCAGCTTCGGCGGCTGTTTAAGCGTTTCATAGTAGACAACGCGAGTGGTCCTTCAGAAGAGTGAGCCCATCTTGACCTCTCTAGATGTTATATATATTCCTCTCTTCCCCCTCCCCCCCCTTTTCTGTCTTATACAGTCAACATTCGATTATACCCGTGCTGACTAGAATACATGCAGAACCATGGAAAATGGCTTTCTCAAGACTACTAACGTCACGTCTTCTGTTCCGTCCTCTGCGCACCCGGAGACTGTTGCACAGTCAGTCATCCGGATACGCGGAGATCCTGGATACCTTTTCGCAACGGGTGAGTAGCCTGATTTCCGCTTTCCATCAGTTATCCTTTCCCTATGTGCTTTGGGTGTATCGCCACCCCGTATTTTTATGGTTTTCCTGCAGCATACGCACGATCTTATATGCTGCACTAAATTTAGCACTCACGCCACATTCTTTCATTACAGTGATGTTGGCAGAATGTGCAATTGCTTTGCTCGATACCTCCAAGCTCACACCCCTTGCAAAACAAGGCGGGGTTTTAACATCCGTCACCGCACTTGGAGACGAGTTCGTGAAACGACTGGAAGCGACTGGCAGGTTTGAATATGAAACTAAAATTCTGCATACTTGAAAGCATCCATTTGTATCGAGGTAGTACTTCCCATAATTAACATTCTTTGAGATAATTGTTAGGAAACCCGCCTGTCGGCATTGTTCCGCTAAGTTATGTTATTTTCATGTACATGTACTCTCTGTGTGAATATGGAGCAGCCGATGTTTGGAAATTGACCTTCAAAAATGTAAAAACCCAACGTCCAACATTTATCCAAGGTGTGAACGGTCGTCATACATACTGCTCCGGGAACTTGAAAACTTGTCTTGCTGCATACTTTATTCGTCCTGCTTACAATCGCCGTCGAAATCATGGCAGGCCTAACACTCTTCCTGATGTTCTTCCGTGTGTGCTGAAAAGTAGTGGTAACAGAACTTGGGTGTCACATGGCTAATGCCAGTCGTAAGGGAGTGCTGTTGTCATTCGATGCTCTGAGCATGTGAAAGTGAGTGCAGTAGGATAAACAATAATGATGCTTTTAGTCACCAAGCTTGATCACTTATATACATCAATTGCTCAGGAATTTGGTTTGGCCCTGACACTTTGTTTTCTTACTATTCTTCAATATTTATTTTCTTTAAGAACTTATCGTATATTTAGTACTTCCTGAACCTTTTTGATAAATACTTGGTTATATATCCATTCCAAGTTGATACTAGTAAACAGGTACGTGGTTAGGGTGTATTCGTTGCCAGTTTTCGCTGAAACCTCAGCGGGCCTGAGGGGAGGAGTTAGAAACGGCTTACCGTGGAGCTTTCGTGGAGCCTCCATCCCTTGGCGAACGAGTTCTTTTGCTTCTTCAAGCTGTTCTTGTCAGAGGCTGTTTTCATGCGAATGGGTTTTAGAAATCGTAACGCCTTGATTCGGTTACATTCCTAGCCAAGTGCCCAGTGTCACTTAAGGATCGCGATCCATGATACTCGAGTATATATAATACTGGTATATTTTAGCCAACTGAATATAACTCAGTTGGCCTAATATCTGTTAGTATCATAGACTCTTTAATATGGAGGAATCACAGGCTGAGGATGCCACTTTGGCTGCAACTTTACCCGCCATCCTGGTCTGACAGGACGGAGAACTTAAATGGGAGATGTGAATGTTTATCCACTCAATACAAACATTTTCCACAAGCTCCCCCCGCCAGTGAACAGTGTCTTTAACTTGTATCTATGTGGTTTGTCTTTGTGATACATCCACCATATGTGTGTCTGTGTATGAGGCTGAGGCTGAGGCATTCTGAGTCTCCATTCTTTTTGCTATATTATCCAACACAGCCATTATCCATCATCATATCATCACCCACCTTCCAGTCCTACAGATACAATAGTGTATCACAATGCACCTTTACCATAATGCCTGCCTAATTTCATCATTAGTCTCAAGTGCATAGGTCATGTGAGTTCAAAATTTAGAGGTTAGGATCTCACCCCGAAAGAGATGTAGCCCTGCATAGTTACATATAGCTAGTTTTCTGTATTGGAGAGTATTAGTTACCAATAATTATCAGCTTCGGTATATTCCATAAATGCTAAAAAATTTCAACTCACTGTGTGCAAGTTTTAGCTACACACAGTCATGTCCTGTCACAATGTATGGATCCCATTCCCCCAGGTAATTTCTACAGTATTTCACCATTTACCCAGTATCCCATGCCTCCAGACCCTTCTCTGGAAGGCTCTGAACCCCAGACCCTCTTCTGGGAGGTTCTACCAATGTGGCAAGTGTTGTTCTGACCCCAGTAACCAAACCAGGATGCAAGACACATGAAGAGTTCATGGCATGTGACTTGGACCAACTACTGCATGCGACCATATCTGTCAACCCATACATAGCCCCACATTCAAAAATTGGGGAAAGGTGGAAGGATGTTACAAAGATTGTGCAAGATGCAGAATACCATGTGAATCGCAAACTACAGACATTGAAGAACAAGGTCACATTGTTACTTTCTTGGGCAGAGGTGAGCAATCATTTCCACTGTGATCCTGGCTAATACTAACCAATCCGTGGCCATCAGGGAGGAAAGAAAAAATCTTCAAGATCCCCACTTGGAAGGGAGCTAGAGCGCAACATGTTAATGTTTACCACAATTTCTGGCAAGTTAGATGCAATCCAGCATATGAGGCAGGATGCAAAGGACATGCAGAAGGAGCAGAAAGAACAGGTGAAACAGGTAAGCAAATTATATTTACACTTAATTCATAATCACTCACCTCTGTCTTTCAGACTCAGACTGCATCCCAAGTTTCAGGGGAGGTACTTCACAATGCTATGATGCAGAGGCATTGGCATATGGACAGGAACACTGATAGTGATAAAACAATGACTCTGGATCTACCACAAGCTTATCAGACTACTGCGCTGGTAATTTGAAAAGTACCTGACTCAGGAAAACAAGTCACTCCCACTCTGCACAGACCCTTGAGAAGATAGTCTACTTTCTAGAAGAGCAGCATGAGTTTCAGAAAGAGTCATTGGCAGAACAGTGGAAGGCAAATGAGGCTCAGGAATGCACCACCAATGCACTCATTGATATCTTGTGCTAGGGGCTTCTTGTCATGATCACACTTTGGACATTCCATTCATATCATCCTCGTCCCGAACCAATCCTTCCGAAGCATTTTGGGCGAAGTCCAAAGCAACATTCCCACACTCCCATCACTTTCATCCAACAACTCTTTCATCTATCACTTTGACTCAAACACTCCATCCAATGAAACAATCATTGGTCAGGTCCAATCATATTCTTTTTTAAAAAAAGAACCACCCTGACTATCCCCATCACTATCCCCATCTTTCATCATGAAATTATTGATTGAGTTATCCATATTCACTCAAAAGCTTGCGATGACATGCCATATCATCAGACTTAATGATATGAATGTTCTAGACTCTCATAATTACTCTCTGAAAGATTTATGCATGGCTACCTCTACCCGAAGAGCCACGCGATCCGGAAACATGTTTCAGGAGTTAGTGATAGTCTATTATTCCTTTCTTCATTCACAATTTTCCTTCCATCCTTGTTCTTTGTTTTCTATGACCTTTAATTAGTATACATATGCCTTAGCTATTTTCTGATCCTCACGGACTCATTCCCATTTGCTTTCTCTTCCGAACCCTTCGGTATATAGCTAAACACATTCACATGTATGCTCCCTAGTTTAATTATTGTATGTCAACTTGATCTTTCCACTCATACTTGCCAACTCGTCCTAAAACTCACCTTGAACAACAACTTCATATTTGAGTAAGCACTCCCATTCTACTTTTATTAGTTTAACCCACTTCAAGGAATGTGAGATCATTGACTGTGATCGACATGAACTGTGAAGTTCATTTGATCTATGAGATAGAATCCTTTCGGAACCTCTATCTCTTCGGAATTATGCATTTTGTTCGCAAACATTCCAAAGGTTATTCGCTTTTACTGTAGGATTTATCTTCACTTTCAAATACCATTCTATTATCATTAGAAACATTTCCAAACAGAATCACTAACACCTCACTCATCTACAACTTTTATCACTGATATTTGGATTCTAACACTTCTTAATAACTGACTTAAGAACTTTTTTTGTAATTAATTTGCAAAAAAACAATTATCTTTCTATCACACTAACTAGGATGTCCTACAACATGATGCATCTGGTTATAGAAATAGTCCTGGAGCAAGGGAGGGAGGCAAGAATAACACATTACAGTCTGATTGGGTACAAGACATGCATCTGAATTTGTCAGAAGTACACCCACTTGATACCAAATGCCACACTGGGTCCCAAGGGTCTTGTGCTTCCAGAATGTGTTTAAAAATGGCCAGTTCTGGAGCACAAGACCAAATCCATGCTCAACTGAGATCCAGACTCTTCCCATAGCTGCATTCCAGGCCTGTTGCTCCACAGTGAGGCCTCCAGCATTAGCATAAGGACTGACAATGTGGGGAGAAACACTATATGCAGAGTCACCATATACCTGAAAAAAACGGTGGACTGGGGGATCATCTTCCTGTAAGTCTGGCTGTATGGCATGTTCCTCAAGTTTATTGAGGATACTGCTGTCCTTGAGAATACCACAATCATTCTGTGATACTCGAAATGGGCCAGCAAGGTGTGTGATCAAACCATTTGGTGTTATAATGCCCTGGAACTTCATGCCATAGAATTTCTTGTATCCAGTATAAGCTAGCTCTTGGAAATCCATGGACTTACAGGTTTGTTGAATGGTGCAGTCAATGAATCCAAAAACAGTGTGTGTTGGTGTACCAAACTAATAGAGTGAGTCTGCATAAGTTTTGAGGTTGTCTGGACTGAGGACCCCTTTGTAATCCCAATCCAAAAGATGTCCCCATCATGCATTGATGAAGTATGATATCTCATTGGTAATCATTGGTATTGAGCAGAGAGTGACCAGACATCCTCAGGGCCCTGAAGTTGTGCACAAAGCAGGGAGAGGGATTCAAGGGAGGATGCCCTGTTGCCAGATTTGATGATGAGAGGGGTCTGGAAGATCCAGTACGATGCTCAAAGCACATACTTCCTTGTAAGAAAAGCTATCTGAAGTTAGCCAGCTGATTACCACTATCTTAAGGTAAGTGCTTTCTGGAACCTCCAGATACACTCTGCTTCACTGATTCCTTCTAAATACTCATTTGTGATACATTGTCCACCAACCTGAGGGTGTGAAGCCTGTTTTCAAAGGGTTGCCACAACAGTGAGAGATTCCAAACCACCAAAGGTGCTGATAGGGGAATTCAAGAGTAAGGGAATAAGAGTAGCCAGGATAATTTGTTTTTTTGTGATGGTCCACAGGCATGACAGGCAGGACAAAGTGAACAGTGGTTGTTGTCACATGGTATCATGGGAATAGTTATCTCTTAGCGTGCTTATATTTTAAGAAAGGTAGAAATTTTTTTATTGAACTCTAATTATTATGAGTAACTAATAAATTAGCCAGGATTGTTGTATTTTGTTTTTTTTTGTGGCGGTCCACGGGCATGACAGGCAAAACACAGCGTGGTGGTTGTCACGGGGTGTCGTGGGAATAGTTATATCTTAGCGCGCTTATATTATAAGAAAGGTAAAAAAATTTATCGCACTCCAATAATTATGAGTAACTACTATTAAGGACTAAATTTTTATTTTATCTCCTAAGTGACAACTAGTAGTGATTTGGGAAACAATTCTTCGAGCTTATGTAACGGGTGCTGGTGCCTAGTGACTTGTACCTTAGCAAAGGTCCGCTTGCCTTCTCTGCTTCGAAGAAGCTTGATGATAGTTCACGACCAAAAATGATCCACTGCTGGTTCAAGCAAAAATCCGGCTAAGCTAAAAACGAACACTGCCTATTTACGGTCGGTTGCATTTATGCTTTGGTTACTTGGCGGCCCGTATCGGTCCGACTCCGACTGCCTACCTCATAAATACCGTAATGGCTTAGCAAGGAGATAATTCCCTCCCCTCTACCGACATTCTCCCCATGTCCTTTGGAAAAACCATTACGTTGTCTACAGGTGCTTTGTTGCCTCAGGTCGGTTTTGGAACATGGAAGGCACCCATAGCCGAGGTTGAAGCCGCCGTGTGTACTGTGTACTGTGTTATTTGCAACCCACCTGACTCTGTATCGCCGCAATCAGGTTGAGATCGCTGTGAAGGCTGGGTATCGCCACCTCGATCTTGCACGCATTTATGGGAACCAGACCGGGGTGCATCTGACCCATTCCCTTGTTATGTGCATAGGTACTGAACTTGTCGTCCAGGTTGCAGCGGCTTTGAAAAAGGTCATACCTTCGGTTGTCAAGCGAGAGGAGCTCTTCATCACCAGCAAGCTCTGGAACAGCTGTCATTTTCCAACAGAGGTTGAAAAAGATCTGGACGCAACCCTCAAAGAACTTGAAGATGACTACCTTGACCTATATTGTATGTGCCTTCTATACCAAATGGACGCATTCTTCTCATTTCTAGATAGTGATGCACTGGCCGGTCTCGTTTGCTCATGGAAAGGGATTATCCCCACCACACCCACAGAAGAGTGGTCAGGTGGAGCTTGACCTCGAGACCTCGTTAGTGGATACCTGGAAAGCCATGCTTGCGCTTCCCAAGAGCAAGGTACATTGGCCTATAATTTATATGACCACGAGTGACGATTGTATTGTGAGGTCCGAACCCTGGGCGTCTGCAACTTTACCATAGAAAATCTCAAGGGAATCATTGCTGCCACCGGCGTTGCTCCTGCTGTAAACCAGATCGAAGCACACCCCCTATTGCCACAGGACGAACTGGTTGCATTCTGCAAGGAGCATAACATTCATATTACCGCATACAGTCCTCTTGGGAACAATAGTATGCATCTCCTATCCAAGGTAATACCAGTACTCATATATATTGCCCTTGGAAGACTTTGGTCATCCCCTATTGGTTGAACATCCCGTTGTCAAAGAAGTGGCAAAGAAACTCAGCGCGACTGAGGCACAGGTGCTAGTTGCGTGGGCTGTATATCGAGGATATTCCGTGATCCCAAAGAGTGTCCGTGAAGGTACTCCTTTCTTCATACTCTGCGAGGAATTACCTCTGATCTGCGTACTGCTAGAGCGTATCAAGTCGAACTTTCTGCAAATCGAGTTGAGTAAAAAAGACTACGAGGAGATATCCTCAATCAAGGGGAACAAAGAGACTCGGTTCGTGCCTAACTCTTCCAGTCATTGAGGTATCAGGTCATTAACTTTTATTGGATAGCTACAATATGCCATTCTACTACCAAATGTCTTGGGACATCTCGATATTCAAAGCACCGGAAGAGGCTGAGGCGACTCATCAAGTCAAACTTTTGTGACTACGTTGCAAAGAGTCGCGGGGTTCATTAGAAGAGGCCTGAGAGATATCGCACGAGCAGAATATTTGTAAACACTTCTGATCGTTGCCTATATTTGAATGTTGTTGTACCAGCGTCTAATTGCATCCTGTCCGAGTCTGTCCTTCATTTAAGACCTCATAGGATGGACTTCCTATCCCAGACGTACAATGCTTTGAGAGGACCCACGGGGGCTCCCCAGACAGCTCTCGAGACGGTACGGAGGTTAGCTGACCGGCTTTCGCAGGACACGTTACTTTCAGACAGACGCGCTGCTGTCCTCTCTCTCAAGGGCCTTTCTAGAGATTGCAAGGTGGATGTAGGCGAAACTGCACTACCAGGTCTCCTCGAGGTGCTCGAGAAGGACACAGACATTGACGCAGATACTGGGAAAGCCGTGCTCGAGACCCTGACGGTACTCTGCGAATTGGGAGGTGGAGATGGAGATGGAGCTGCTGCGTCGGTTGGTGGGAAAGATGCGGGTATGAAGCATACGGACGTGGTACTCGAGAATCCCAAAGCGGCCAATAAGTTGTTTCAACTCTTGGGTGACCAGACCTTTTATACACGATACGGAACACTTCAACTCCTCCAAGTATTGCTACATAATCGGAGACAGGTGGTCCAGGGATATTTTATAAAGTCTTCCATCGGGTTTGGAAACGTGATTTCTGTTCTTGAGGAGAAACGGGAGATTCTTCGTAATGGTATGTCATAGCTTTGGCGCAGGCTCTTTGGTTGGAGGTATGGATGCACTCCCTGCGTAGCTGACTGGTATCTTGAAAAGAGGGCCTCTTAATGGTTCAATCACTCATAACCCAGAACGCCGAGATTCAAAAAATCCTTGCTTTTGAAGGAGCATTCGAGAAACTCTTGAACATTGTCGCTTCCGAAGGCGGCATTGAAGGTGGCGTGGTCGTGCAAGACAGCCTCACAAGCATCGATGGGTTATTACGCTTCAATGTGTCTAATCAAGTATGTCCTCTGAACCATTGAGTGCATTATGAATAGCACAAATAGACGTGTTACTCAGTCCTACTTCCGCGAAACGTCCCTTCTCCCTCACCTCACCCCGCTGCTTCTATTCCCTCCCAATCTCCCTCCAACAGCGCCCACACCACAAGAATTTGCTCTTCAGTTTTGGGAACCGCAAAAGCTTGTCAATGCTGGACTCGTGGTCGGCGTCATTGGCATGTTGATTGGTGGTAAAGGTGGAACGGTATGCGGTCGTATCTTTCATTCAGGATACTAACCGAATCCTCTGCTATTTTACATAGCCTGCTGATCAGTATTCCATTTTAAGGTGTCTTTTGGAATTGGCACTGGCATCCAACGCCCCAACTGCTGTCAAAACAAAGGTATGCCTTTCCCGTCATTGCGGCTCTATATACATACCGTACACCACAGGCCCTCCGGACGTTGCCATCTTCACCAGTATTTCCTACAGCGATCGTAACACCTTACCAGCCTGTCGCTAATACGAACGGTGAAGAATGGGATCGACTGGAACCCGTGACGGCATTGGATGCCTTGGTGAACAACACGCTTGAAGGCGAGTATGGAGGCATGAACGAAACCGCTGACCCCATAAAGCGGGATGCGTTGGAATTCAGAGCATTGTCACTAGGGGTTTTTAGTGTGAGGTTGTGGTTTTCATTATACCAACCTCTTCCTAACTATCTCTATCAGAACTTCACAGCGCAAGAGGATGTGAAATTAAAAGTAATTCGGGGGATGTTACCTGCAGATTCTGCGTCAGGTAAAACTCTATGGTTCATTGACTTTCTCCGAGTCATTAATTTGCAGCTCACAGAACCAATGCATCCTAGCATTACGTCCCTCAACTTGCTAAGTGCCCTGGCAACTTTTCCCGTGTCTCCTTTAACAGCTTCATCTTCCAACCGGACACATCTCGCTACGCTTCTCTTTTCCTCTTTACTACGGTTCTCACCCTCCGCCAAATCCTTAGCTCAAGCCATAGTCCCTACACTAGCCGTTCAACCTCCTCCGACGCCCACTGTCGGTGGAACTTTCTTTGTTCCAGCCGATAGCGCGAATGCCCCGAACGTACCGACGAACACAGGTCCGTCGAATGAAGAAGATCCCGACAACGACGATCGACCACAAACTCTACTCCAGATTTTATCAGAACATCTTTCACTGTCATTTTTATCTCGTAGTCGCGCGATAGAGAGAGGAGACGGGCGAGAAGAACGTGAGTGGGATCGTCTCATTGTAGGGTATTTAAGCCTCCTTGCACAATGGCTGTGGGAGAATCCGAGTGCAGTGCGAGAGTTTTTGGAGGCGGGAGGTCTGAGTGTGGTATGTGCCTTGGCTTTAGGGAATGTCACAGGTTTCTGACTGACCTGTACCATGGACATAGCTCGTTGAACCTATTAATCAAACCTCTGGTATGGATGTCTTGGTGCAGGGCCTGTGCGGCTTCCTTCTCGCAGTCTGCTATGAGTTCAATCGCGAACCTGGAGAAATTACTCGGTCTGTTATCAAGCTTACCGGTTTGTGTTTATGCCTAATAACCATCCCTCTACCTCAGCTTTACTATCCATGCTATCCTGAGTCGTCTCAGTTCAGATGCCCTCACTGCGCGGATGGCTCGTGCACGCGAAGACGAGCGGTTCAAATCCGTCGGACCGGACGCCCTCGTCTTACCTTACCCCACCTCACAGCCTGGTTCAATAACTCCCCTAGTAATCAATGGTTTTGGAAAAGATGAAGAAGGCGGAGAGATTTGGTTGGATTGGGGTTTTGTGGAATTCTGGAAGTCCAACTTCTGTGAGTGGTGTTCACAGGTGAAATGCTGAGATTTTTCTTTGTTCTGAATTTTACGTCCTCCAAAGATGCTATGCAGAGAGCTGTCAATACAGATCCGGATGCTGTGTCTGCCTCAGCAGGTAGATTATCATTCAATCAATTCAAAACAGATTATGATAACCCCGATCGTCTCCTACAGTGGAAAATCCTGAACAGGCTGCCCTCATATCCTCATTACGTGACAAGATACAACAACAGGCCATTGAACTTGAAAACCTTCGAACTCTGTCAAATCGACCTCCTGAACTTAGAGAGAACCCCCAGAGTGTGGCATTGGTGGCTTCAATGCGTGAGCAATTGCAGAAGCAGTCCAGCGAACTGGAAGCTTTGCATAAACAAATTGCAGATGTGACCCGCGCTTATGAAGAGGAAGTCCGTCTGTTCTTTTCTTTCCACTTCGCTACCATGTCTGACGACATTTACCAGAAAACATCGCTGGTTGCTCGGGTTGCGGCAGCCGAATCCGACTTGGAGAATATGCAGCTAGCCAAGAAAGAAGCAGATAAAGAGCAAGAGGATCTACTCGTATTTTTGGAGGAATTGAGCGGGAAGCGGAGACGAGATAAACAGCGGATGCGTGAAGCGGGATTGGAGGTATCAGACGATGAAGGTGAGGGAGACGAGTAAACCTGGACGATAGTAGATTGTAATAATTTAGGGAACTTAATTTCATATTCTGCATGGAATGTTCACTGGTGGCTCCTATACCCACCTGTGACTGGAGTTAACCATCATCGCTCTGACTCTGCTCCTCACCGTCGGATGCTTCGAAGAATGCGTCGCCAGGTACACCCTTCCGCCTGCTTGTCGCGCTTTCCTTCTGCTTTTCCTTCTTTCCTGCACGAGAACGAGGCTCGGACTCTCCCTCCAATTCCATAACCTCCGGCGAAAGATGACTCTTGTCCATCGTCATTTCTGGTTCTGCATCCATTTCACCTTTTTCCATCGCTGCCCTTACCCACCGCCGTAACTCTTCGCGCTGTTTATCTGTATCAGAGCTACCCGTCCCACTGGCAGCTTTGGATCCTTCCGGAGGGAAGAGGGATATATACTTCTTGGTCTTGGGGTAATGCTTGACGCAAGATTTGTCAATGTTAGATCTCATCGAGACGAAACGGACGCACAAGAATGTAGTTCAAGTCGACACGATACGAGAACAATGTCTCACGGAGAGCAGGAAGATTATCCAGAGACACCTCCGTGTCATCCAGTCCCTTTTTTGCGTGTTTGATCTTCCGACAAACCTTCTGGCGCTCTGCGTACACGTCGTCAGCATTGACATCTAAAGACCTATCTGACAGCCTCGACTGACCGAAGAACTTAACCTATAGACCCACAATAACCGTCAGTATCATCAAATTACATGGATTGGGAAGTCGTATACTTTATGATATTTCACAGCCATACTACGTTCTTTGCGTGTTCGCTCCGCTCTGGCTAAGTCTGACTCTAGCGACTTCAGCCGCCTCTCAGTCTCGATGCGAACGTCGGCTGCGAGATCATCCTATATAAATATCTGGTCAATGAAACGTCAAGAACCGTTAGAAGACATTGAATACTCTTGCAAGGAGTCGTCGAGTCTGCCTCAAAGATGATTTGATTTTTTGCACGCCAGGTAACCCGGAATCTAGGGATGTACCCTTGTCTGTACGCTTTGAGTTCTTCTTCTTCCTCTGATCTTCAGCCGTTCCAGATCGCGTCGGTGCCATGTTGCACAGTTGAATCGAAGGGTGGAATGTCAGTCACGTGATCAAATTCGGTGTTGATGGGTTTATTAATTAAGTACAAGTCCTACGAGAGGAAGCAATCTTTGAACGGTATTCTACCTACAGTGGTACCTTGAATCATGATTGCACAATGCTGGTAGTATGCAAACCAGCTTTGTCACATCATGTCAGTGATATCAATGTGAATGCCAAGTCCTGGCAATTAAGTACATCTTCCACATTAATGTGATTGGTTGTCTTCCCATTTGGGATGGCAATCTGTGTGTTTCCAATGTCTGTGGCAGTAAACACCATCTTTCTGGCAGCACCAATTGGCTGTGGTGTGATCACTTTGAAGGTGATGAACTGATGGTGGTCAGGGGACATGTGGGTTGAAGCTCTGGAATCATGGACATCCACTCTTTGGTACTCACTAGTCTCTTGAGATAGTGTGCAAGTGGCAAGTGTAGTGGTGAAGGCCCATTCACTGCCTTAGTGGTGGCATTGGCTGTCTCTCTTCTACTTTTTTCCTTTTGTGATCATTTCCCCCCCTTTGCCTTCTGAGTAGCAATCTGCGTTTACATGCCCCTTTTTGCCACACTTCCAGCATTTTACTTCTGACTTTCCAGTGTTTGAGTTACCAGTCCATTTTCCTTTTCCATGCTCTTTTGTAGCTGTGAGTGAGTGGCTTTGAGCTGGCATGCTGTCAGAACCTGTTCTGAGCCCAATCCCTGAGCCATCAGACCCTTGGGCCTGAAGCCCCAGTCATCCTCAAATTTGTTTCAGATTCATTTTTACTTCACATTTGATCTCAATTCCTCGTAGTTTACGACCCTGACCTTGGTCACTTGGTCACTGATCCCTGAACCTTTCCATATATAAGTTGCTAGTTCATGTACATTGGAAGTTAGTTCTGATATTGACTAAGATACCCCCAATAGATTCATCTACCTTAATCTCTACATTCTCTTTGCTAAGGTCATGCCCAAACTTTGGGTGACTTTGGGCCTCATCTGAAATACTGGGACAGGACTCTGAGCTGGTGCAGCACATAAGCTGAAGCCAAGTCTCATTGGACTCAACTGCTAAGCCTCGGCCTCCCTTGGCACACAACCCCAAACCTTGGTCGACTCTACCTTGAGTCCCAGCCTCACTTCTGCTTCTGTTCTGGTTAGTTCTTAACACACACCTCAATCTTGAGTTGTTTCAAACTCTTCAAGCAGGGTCTAAATAACTGTATCAGGTTTAAGTGTGACTTGTGCATATGTTGCTAATAGAGATATAGTATCAATGAGCAGTTGGTATCCTTTTGGTAGTGATCCAAGGATTATAGTTACAAGATTATCATCTTTAAGACCTGTATCCATCTCTGCTAATTGTTCCTACATTTTCATGAGGGATTCAAGGTGGGTGTGGATGTTGGATTCATCCTCACACTTCATCTTGTCCATTCTGTGACATATATCAACCTTGACTGTGAGAGCTCTACTCTTTTGTCTCATATATATTGCCTCCCAGACCTTCTTTGCAGACTGCAGGTTTCATAACTTGATTAGGAGTGATTCCAGTATTGTTGTGAAGATCTGTGCCTTGATTGTGGCCTCATGTTGGTGATAATCATCCCAATGCTTCTCAGCCTTTTTAAGACATTTCTCTTCATCCTCATTCAATGTGTGAGTTGGATAATGTGGGGATTGGACCTGGCTTCTGAACTGTGCCATCAAGGTATCACATTACATGTCTGTTATATGCCAAAGTGGCAAGTGTCTGTGTCTTCCAGGTTACCCAGTTCCTGAGAAAGCTTGGGGATTGTGAAAGATTCATTCCACTGGTAGGTACTATGCTATCAGCAGGGCTCATAACCTGTAAAATCTATGACAATAACTCAGTGGATACAACAAGTTCACTATGTGATATTCTAGTACCTATAACAATAACTACTATGTCATGAGTGATCTATCTAATTAAATAAAAGTGTCACTCACCTGTTAGAACCCATCCTGAGCCCAATCCTCAAGTCTTTGGACCCTCAGGCCCAAATCCCTGTTCCTCTCAAACTTGTTTCACATCTATTTATGTTCATGTTTAATCTTTGTTTATTAATAGTTTATAACCCTGACCTTGGTCATTCAGTCCCTGATCCTTGATCCTCTTTGTACATAAATTGCTGTCAGGGAACAACCAGTTCTTCCCTTTTTCTTTTCCTTCTATCCCTTTCCCCCTTTCCCCCTTTTTCCTATATTAGATTTCTCTTCTCCTCTGTTCTCTGTTTCCTTCTTCCTCATTAGTTTTATATTTGTCCTTGTTTGGCCACCAGTAGCTATACAGTTAGTTGCTTAGGTAAGATAATCCTCACCCTTTTCTCTTTGGATTTCCCTTACCAGGTGTGTATCTCGCTATGTAGTGATTGCTAAACATCTTATATACTTTGGATTTCTCTTACCAGTCTAGTGTGACCCTGTAGGTAGTTTGGGGTTAGAGTCCCCTTGCAGGCCCAGGAAGGACACTGGCAGGGTAGTATCTGTTGGATGTTACAGAGAAAAGAGTGGAGACTCAGAAAGTCTCAAACAAGACACATACATGGACACAGACACTGATGGCAGATGTATAGCAAGAACAAGTCACATAGATACAAGTGGAGCCTACATGACCAAAGCATCCACAACAACGTACTATGCAAACGTAAACCAACAGTATCCTCTGCAGTAGGCCTGCCAGCAGGCATATCCCAGGTCCAGTTGAGATTGCCCTTACAATTGCTAGTTAATGTACACAAAACCTCAGTTCTGATATTAACTAAGATACCCTAATAGACCTATGCCCTCTTCTCTTAATTATCTACTCCCTGTTTGTTAAGGTCACACCTGAACTTTGGGTGACCTCAGGCCCCATCAAAATTCAGGGACAGAATGCTGAGCTGCCAAGTCCTATCAGATTCAAAATGCCAAACCTCAGCCCCCTTGGCATAGGACCTCCAACCTCAGTTGACTTTAATATTGAGTTCCATTTGACTATATGATCCAGTTCTTAACAACCTCAGTAAATATGATAAGTTCACTGAGGTATTATATATCATGACTCTAACTGTATAGTGCATAATGATCATATACATTCTAGGCTTATGAATGTTATTACTCCAACAGCTAGTTCTATGTAACTACAATGCAGAATTACTTCTGTCAGTGTTGATAAGAAAAAGATTTATTTTCAACTAATTTCTAGGCAAATTCTAACACTTCCTTTTTATGAAGAAATTTTGCAGCCACATGACATAAGTGAGAATATTATGTAAAGGTGTCAGTTCTGGTGACCTGAATATCTATGACACAAGTCATGTGTTGCCCTCTCCACGTCCCATATGCTTGCACTGGCTTGAGCATGGCCTCTGTCCTAGCTAGTATCACAATCTAGACTTGCTCACCCATCTGTCAAAACCACAGAATGGTCTCTATCTGTTGAGTATTGCTTGTTGTATGGGCACTTGTTATGTAAGCAAACATGCCATTAATCCCTGGAGATGTGGGAATCCTCTCTTTGATAGAGCATTCACCATCTGTTCTCCAGGTATGTAGTTACATTATCATTTCACCAATATATCTTTGATAGAGCACCATCTGTTCTCAAGTGTCTGTGATCATCCTTCAGCACTCTAGGCCTCAGGATTCACCATCAACATTATCTTTTTTTTTTACTGTCTTTCTTTTCCTTTCAGATGCCTAGCCAAATTCACTGCCAACTGAGGTTATTACTGATGTACATCCAACCAACTTAATTTGACAGCCTAACATGGTACTGTTCTGATGAATTCAATATATGCCTTGAATATGTTGCACTGCACATGAACTGGCGCATTCATAAAGTAACGAATCAACCTACACTTTGGATCCATGGCCTTTAAAGCCGTATAGACGACAGCGGGCGCATCAGAAGCGCAGTTGTAGGGAACAAGCTACGAGGCGTACCATGAGTTTTCCGACTTAAGCCATTTGCTGGATCACGTATCTAAGGGTGAAAGCGACAATGGCCACCGTATGTCATAACTTTATCTCGTGAGGCATCAGAAACATTCCTATAAGTAAGAAAGAATTCTCTTCAATTTCTATATATTGAGAATGCTTCCCGACTCGCCATTGAACCCCCATAAGTATGCTCGTAACTAAAGTGGGCAAGGGGTCCATTTGTAGTCTGAACAGCAAGAGCACCCAGAATGTCCGGACGAGAATATACCCCGGTCTTTAGAGGTTCAGCTTTCATTCTAGACTACCAATGTCGAGATGGCTCACGTGGTCTTTCACGTTGATCATACTGGCAACAACAAGAACTTCAAAATAACACGAGCAAAAAGATGGGCGAGATAGGCTCCCAGTGGTTTTTTCTTTTTCTTTCCATGCCGTGTCGTTAATAGCTGTTGAAAAAAAAAAATAGAAAAAAGAAATTTCGCCCATACCACGCCACTTGTGACGAAACTGACAAAATTAAGCGCTCAGAGGACGAGTCATCACAGACTAGATAGCCAGCCACTTGAAAAACCGACCACTCTTTCCAGCCTCCCTCAGAAGTAATATACTTCCCACTATGCAGCGGGTCAAAATTCCTGATGGCATGGAAAAATTCTGGTAGCCCCTCAAGCAAGTTTATGATGATCCATTTATGAGCAATGCGGGAGGTCAAGCATCCAGTGGCCATTGCGCTGATGGTGTTGTAGATAAAAAGGGTCACGCCATTCGGTCACAACCGCCTGTGACACTTTAGCTAATACGCCTGTTTTACGTATAGCATCCAAGAGTGTAGTCTCGGATTGGATACAAGGACGCTACTTGGCAAGAATCTGAACGGCAAAGTAAGTATAATGAATGGTAGGACAGTACACCTGCCGCCGTGGTTATAAGGTCCAAGTTTTTAAAGAGTCTCATCCATCTGCAACTGCATCTGATGCTGATCCGGTGCTGATATACAAGGGATAGTTCCCGAGAGCACCCAGCTTTTGTTATGTTACGTGAGGATTCTCTTCTAGAAGGTCGATTGGAGAAACAAACGTAGCGATCTGCGCATGGAGGACTAGGCTTGAGCTCCAATGTTCTGGGCACTAGCTGTGCGAAAGAAAAACGTACATAGGGGTGTAGCCGTGAGGATCTTAACGGATTTTTCAATCCAGCTTCACCAGCTTCAGCCAGCTCTACCGTGCAGATTCTTATCTGTGAGTTGTCTTTGACGTTCCGCTTCGCGCGGTGCCGGTAATTGTTCTCGGATTGCTGTGGATCTGCTGCGTCATAAGTCGTCATATCACCTCCGCTACTATCTGGTGTCGGCCCAAAGCCTGACACGCGCCAATGATCTCCTTGGGATTCTCTCCTTACCCCTTCCTCGATGCCCACTAAGTCAACATTGTTGACACTCAGCCGTGCTTGGCTATCCGTGACAAGTGTGGGTGAGTAGTACCCAGTCGTGGGCGTTCTGGGCCTCGTGGAATCACCATAATAACTTAGCTTGTTCTTTATGCCCCGCGAGTGAATGAGAAGATTTCCATTGGTATCGCAATCGGAACTTCCAATACCCGCCTTGGAGTTCAGCATATTCCCGGTTTGTGTGTTTTGTTCTGTCCCGGCAGAATAGAATGATCCATGTGTTTGAGTATCTGCATTGCGTGGTAGCCACTTGGAGTCATTGTCGAGTGAGCGGGGAAAAAATATAAGCAGAGTAAAGGTAGATGAGGTGATCGTTCCCACGGCCGCCATAAAGGCTAAGAGATCTGAGAAAAGTTTATCAGAATGTTGGAAAAAGAAATAATCAGGAATAGTGCCTACCAGTCCATAACCTGTTAAAATAAAATAAAAGGTAAGAGGAGGGGCAAACAGAGTGCCGCGTATACTGACAGGCTTGTGTTGATTGTGTGATGATTGCGCACCCCATCCACACCAAGAATGATCAAGGGAACCATCATCATAAGACGGAATATGACACGCAGGATCTGAAAATAATGGATTTCAACCGAAATATTCCAAATAATCACAGATAAAAAGACACACATTCAATTCGTGAAACTTTACGAGCCGCAATATTACTGGACCAGCCGCACCCTCGTTCCTGACTTTGCGTAAGAACCTTGGGAACCTCACCAAGACGGCGACAAAGAGGATAGTAACGCATGTGGAAGCTACCCCTCCTGTAAGGAACAAGTAGGCTTCACACTGTCAGACGGTACCTTGTCATTACGAAGCCGGTCGATTTCCGAATAGTGCGACATACTTTGAGAGGGTTTTCTCGTGTGATGATAACGATGCTGGGTAACCCCGCGACCGCCACCAAAGATGCTCCATAGGGTAACCGCATGAGTATATAAGAAAAACAAAAAATGACAAAGAACAGGCTTACAAACTGCCCAAGCTTTGAACTCGATGCTCGAGAACCAGTCGCGTCGGCACGGTCCTTGGTGCAAAAGAAAGATCCAGAACGTGAGCTCTAAATGTGAATGTGTCCATATCAACGGAAGAACATTGGAAGCATGAGATGCGGATCACCTTCCAGATGCGTTACCCTGTGAAAGACGAGAGACGTATATAACTACATGCTAAGATAGATAATAGCAGTAAGGTCTCAACTCACAACTCCAAGGCCCATGCAATGCTAAATAAGAGAAGCAAAGGAAATATCCACTTTTGATCTTCACTAGGCCAAAGGAAGTATGGAGTAGGAATGGCTTGACATAGGTCAGAAAGAGCCATCGGGCTATGTGGGTGACATACTTCCCAGGTGAGGAATGAACGTGTAGCCGTTCCGGTATTTGAGCACGGCCATGGATACGGTGAATACCAGTATAGAAGGAACAGAGGTGAGATATGAATACTAGGAGGTGAAAGGCTCAACAATAATCGAGGGCAAGGGGGCAGAAAGTACTCACAGTCATGATTCGCTTGAAAGCGCCAGGTTGCCTACCGCTGGACCAACTAATGCACTTGAAGCGGTCATAGAGCCACAGATGCTGTACGAGGAATACTTGGAGCTGTAGACTATATTGACACCTGCCAGAGAGAAGATATATTTGAGGAAGACTCACAATACAGGAGAGAGTGGCCCACGCTAAGTGTACAGTTGGTGAGAGATGGCACATTCTATAAGCAATATGTATAGGGGGTAAGCTGGGGAACAGGCAGGTTTCAAGGGGAGAAAGAAGAGACTTGAGCTCAAGTAAAAAGGAGGGATTAGTGGAAGCTTTGAAGAAATAAATGGGCTTTCGGAAGGCGCAGAGAAGTTGGTGCTCAGGCGATTGTTGCCTGTTATAACGCCAGGACAACGCAAACTGAACCAGGGGTTAACTGCTTGGGTATAGCCCCGGAACGAGCCTTGCGGCGACGACATCGCCACCATCAGAGTGGGCATGCTTGGCTCCGAGCCTGGATCGCTTCGTCACAGCCAGCCATGGTTTGAGCGGAACAACCAGAGTGAATACAAAGAAAGAAAGAAAGAAAGGAAAAGAGAGGGAGAGATGCAGCTATGAAACATATCTGAAGCCTTGTAAAAATATAAGATGTAGATCTTGAGTAATTCGAATTCAGCCGTCTAGCTAAGGATAAGCACTCAGTAGAGTCGCAGAGAACAGGTGGTCAACTGAGACAACTGCTACCCTTAATCTTATTTGCGGTAGAGAGCTGCTGGCTCACGTCCAAGCTTTATAGAGCTTCGCGGTGCTGTGACTATAGCGCGACTCGCATAACGACGTCTTTTTCTTGATACTTTTGGAGAATAAACATCAATCAGCCACGACTTTCCTTTTGCGGAACAAGCACGGGAATCCTTACATCTAGGCCGGCGGCCCATATGCTCGAGTGGATCCGGGCAGAAATCAGCAAGTTTGACTTTTGGCTGCAAGACTCACCGCTAAAAACGGTGTGTATTGGATCGATAAATTCTACAAGCCCTGTGATGCAGGGGGGGATAAATAACTCCTCCTGAGGCAGAAGAGTAGTGTATGGGATGCTCTAATATGTGTCTAGGCCAAAGCGCATCGGGGAAAATTTTGACCCAAAACCTCTATATTTGCGCGGACAAAAGATCTGATCTAAGCGATGGTACAGCACCTTGCCCCTCACGCTCCTGCTGACAAAGAACTTCCAAGGGTTTCGTCCGCTGCACCTGCTCCGCCCACATGGTATCTTCCTCACCGCCGTTATGGACATTTGTATTATTCCCATAGTAAGTCATTAAAGCAACCTAGCTCCTATCCACTAACTTTAGAAATTTTCTATCCCGTGCCTGTATTCTGCCCATATTGAAAGGATGTCGCTTGCCAAAACCTAGTTTAGCGTGCTAAAATACCTGCCGCTTTGGTCGTTGCTGGTCAAGAGATCTCGAGATCATCGTTTTAATATACCTTGGAAAGTACTTTATGATGAGACTAAGATGACTGAGCAATGAGCTTGACTACTATTTTAAGTTGAATTAAGCTTTATGCCCAAGATGTTACTTGGGGTGGAATTAAAGGTGTGTTGAAGGGCATGGTGGCACATCCCAGGGCAGCAAAACAGAAAAAAGAGAGAGGAGAATTCTGTCCATCCCAGTTGACAAGGTGTCAAAGTTGAATCTTGTAGAACTGTTAAGAACTGGAGCAGATATCTAAATAGAATGCAAGATTCAAGATTGTTAAGAACTGAGACAAATACCGAAGTAGAAATCAATGATAGAGGTGACCAAAGGTCTGTCACAATTATAATCTGGGCCTTTGGACCATTATATTCTCCCTTCCAAACAACAACCTTCAAACACTTCATTCAGAATCTGAACCACCATAACTTCAATCAGGACATTTGCACTCAACAACCCTGTTTTATCAAATTCCCTGAATGACTCTATTGATGTTTAGTGAAACAATCCCTAATTAGGTCTGATCATAATCTTTTCTTGGAAAGAAGCACCCTGTCAGAACCCATGCTAAGCCTGATTCCCAAGCCCTTGGACCCTCAGGCCTGAAACCCCGGTCATCCCAAACTTGTTTTATTAAGAGTAAGAGAAATAGTTTTATTTTCATGGTGTAAGCTGGGATTCATTGGCATTGACACATTTGTGACATGTCTGTCACATGATGGGTTTGGGGTGTGTTGCATCACATCAAGTTGTCCTCATGGAAAGGCACTCAATATTTGTGAGGATGTACAAGTAGTTGAGATAATAGATAGAGATGTCCTTGAAACCAAGGACAGCTTTGGAGTATGAACTAAATGAAGGACTCACAAGGCAGCTGGCCTTTTTTACTTGAGGTCAGAAGTCATACATTTTCTACCTAGTTGTACATCTTATATAGCATTATGTATAGGAGAAGTTTCAGGCTGATACAATGATGGCATACTTGTAAAGATTTTGCCCCTTCACAGCTCTCATTTTTGTAATTCTGCCCCAAGTGTGCAAATGTCCAGGACCTTGCCTCATCATATGCAGGTCACTTGATTCTGCTTGGAAACATTTGGGATGGTAGCCTCTTCATGTATGATGACTGTATGTCATCATCTCAGTTGAACTTGTGAATATGACCCATTGTTATGTTCAATATGATTGCCTCATGACATTATTGACCTACATATGTGTATTCTTGGTTCTCAGGGCTTGAGACAAGGTGGGGTGTCAGTACCCATGCTGCAGAGCCGATCCCTGAACCTCCGGGCCCTCGGGCATGAACCTCCAGTCACCTCAAACTCTTTTCATATCTATTTCCATCTCACGTTTGATCTCTCTTTGCATAGCTTACAACCCTGACTTCAGTCACCTGATCCCCAATCCCCAAACTCCCTCATATATAAACTACCAACTCATATACATGTGGTTTAGTTCTGATATCGACTAAGATACCCAATATACTTTTATCTCTTAATTCTTACGCTCTCTCATCCCCTTTGCTAAAGGTCATGCCCAAACTTTGGGTGATCTTGAGGCTTGTCTGAAATATGGGACAGGACTCTGAGCTGGCGCAGCACATAAGCTGAAGCCAAGTCTCATTTGACTCATTTGCCAAGCCTTGGCCCTCCTCGGCAACCCAACCCCAAACCTCAGTCGACTCTATCTTGAGTCCCAGCCCTATCTTTGCATCTGTTCTGATCTAGTTCTTAACATGGGGGCACAAAGATAACTGATAATTTAAAAGAAAAATAAACATGATAAGTGAGTTTTTGACATGACACCTGTTCCTCTTGATAGTCTACATCCATTCCCTCTTTTTTTGGCCTTAGCAGCAGCGATTTTGTTCATGATGTCTGGTACAAGAGGTAGAGGGTATGCATTCTTAATCATGATGTTGTTGAGCTTTCGATAGTCTTGTACAAATGGGAGGCTGCCATCCTTTTTCTTCACAAAGAACACAGGGGATGCCATGGGTGACTTGGAAGGATGTATGCAATGACTTTTCAGGTTCTTGTCTAGGAAGGCATCCAGCTTCTTTTGCTCATTTGGAGACATTGGATAGACCTTTGTGCTAAATCGCTGTGCACCTGGTGTGAGTTCAATTGCATGATCCCATGGTTTATGAGGGGGAAGTTGGTCAAATGACTCTTTGGAGAAGACATCCTTAAACTCCTGATAGGGTTTAGGGACAAGGTCTTTGAATCATTGATTGGAGCTAGTTCTGCAGCCTTCTGAGAAAGCTGTAGTGAGACTGATAAGCTTGCCCCAATTGTCTCACATCCTTCTTCAACAAACAACATGAATGTTTTATCCCCTTCCTTGAGTTGCAGAGGTGTGCATGGGTCAGGAGTAACATCAAGACCTTAATGTTGTCTGGGATGGTTTTGATTGACAGTTTCTTATCTGTGGGTTTGTAGCACATGAACTAGGGCAACATGTCATCTTGACTTCTCCCATACACTGGTCAACTTCTGGGTTATGTTTAACAAGCCAGGTGTGTTCAAGGATGATGGCAAGAAGTCCCAAACTAGTGACAGAGAATGTAGCTTGCTCTGTGTGATCTCCATAGGTGCATATGAGATTGACCTCCTCCTTGATAGTGCCAGCTTCATTAGGAGAGCTGTCAATATTATACACAGGTAGAGCATGAGGTAGATGATGGGTCTGAAGCTTTTCAGCTCTGACAAATTCAATGTCGATGAACATTCCTGTTGCTCCGCTGTCAAGGAGTGATTCAATTGCTAAGGGGTACTGTTGGGGATCACCTAAAAAATGAATTCTTTCCAAATGTTGCTCAAGAATATTGCTTATTCTGGTAAAATTGCTTAAAAATCACAAAAATAGAGTAAAGAAGACTCTGTACTACCATCCAAATGTCTCCTTATAAACTGAATATTTTTCTGGATTTTTCTGATATTTTTCCGGCCTTTCATAATATATTTTCCCTGGCCGGCACTTCACTTCACTCGTGCTAATTCAAACTCCGACGCGCGCGACGCTTTCACCGGCCTCATTTCACACTCAGCTCCCAAAATCAACTGGCACCCACAAGGTCCGGCAGAATGGCTCCATTTCAGATCCAGCAGCGTGCCACACAGGCTGACTCATTGTTTGGATCAGCACAAACAATTAATCAGCCATGTTACCATGACAACACCTAAATGTGCATGGCAGTGCAAAAGCTGTGCAAGGCCAGCCAAGCCCAGAAATGGAGTCATGTGAATAAAGCATGACTCAGTTAGACTCAAGATCCAGGGATTCTGATTGGAAGACAGCACTTCTGAGTCAGAAACCAGAAACATGACTCCACCTATGACTCAGGAAGTGACATGTGATCCAAGATCCAGAGGATCTAATTGGCTGGCATGCCTAAATGATGCAACATGTGACCTTGTTGCTAACATGTGATTCAAGTGCCAGGAGATCTGATTGGTTAGAAGGTACCAGAGTATTCCATAAACTTCTACTAGTTTCCATATTATTTATAGATAGAATGTTCCTGTAGATTAGTAATCCTTGCTCCACAAGGTATAAAAGGAGGGTTTCTCCTGCCTTGAAAATAACAACATTTTATCCTGAAAAGCCTAAGAAGTGTGTTCCCACATCTTCAACCAAGCTAGACTGAAGTCTTCTTGAGTAATCAGGTCCGAAGACTTGATTAGTAAGCCATCAGTGTTCTGAAGAACACTAGCTGCGCTGATGGCCTTCGGCCACCCGGCAGCTCCTGTGGCGAAGCCACAGGGGTGAATCCTCGCTACACTTGGCTTCGATGCAAGAGGCAAACCCTTGCTGCGCTTGGCTTTGTTGCAAGAAGGCAAATCCTCACTATGCTCAGCTTCAATGCAAGATAGTGAATCCTTACTCCACCCTTGAACCATTACACTTCTCAATCTTTATTTTTTAAGTAATTCTACTGTCTCTTTAACACACCTTTGTCTTTCTGAATCTTTGTACTTACTCCTTTCACTCCTTACTTTTATTCTTTCATCCCTTCTCAACATTCATCCTATTTCCCTCCATCTATACATCTACATTTTTCTCCATCTTTTTAATCCTCTTTATCAGTTCTATCATATCTAACTAAAGAAATCTAAAACTAAATCACTCACTCAATCAGGTCCTGAGCAGTACATCCTTATACACAATCTTCATCCTTTCTCTACCTTCCTTAAGGAGAACTTTCACTTTTCTCCAATTTCTCCCTCTTCATACACCAACATAAAACTGTCCATGTCGCAAGTCTATCCCTACTATTCCTAGAGACTTGTTGATAGTCATTGTAAATGCCAAATGTACAGGAAACTGACGTTGATCTTGTTAACAAAGTGACCTTAGTGTTAAGTCAAACACTGAGTATGATTGCTAACTACCTGTTAACAAAGTGACTACAAGGTTTAGTTAGTTAAGCTAAAGGAACTTATAAGAAGCTAGTTGCTCACCCTTAGTGTTAAGTCAAACACTAAGGGGAGCTGGTCGTGCTATTGTACTACTATATATAAGGTGTGACCCTTTGCCCAGGGTCCGTGTCACACTCTGATGCTGTGACTATGTGTGACGCAATAGAGGTATGACAAGAGAGGGGGAACGCGAGTGTAGGGGCTGGGAATGGAGTAGAACAAAAATGGAAAGCTAACAGATCTAACTCAAATGGTAGCTCCTCAGAGGATGGTGTTAGAGTAATCCGAGGAATGAATGCTAACTGTCCTACACATGGTCCAGTCATAATCTTCACATGTAGTACTTTGTTGGTCATATTCATTCCATTACAGAGTCCCAAGCCAGGATCCAGATTCTGAAGGAGTATTAAAGGTACACCTTGTTTAACTTCAAGCTGGGATGGAGGCAACCCACTCATGTTAATAGAATTGAGATATTCTACAGGATATTGTTCTCCTTGATCCTCAGCTCCTTTAACAGAATCTGCACTGGGATAGATACGACCTTCTCCTGGGAACTTCTGGAAGATTGAAGAGTTGATTTCATCTACTTCAACATTCCTTGGACAAAGAATAGCACACTCCAGAAAGTAGCTATCCTGAAGAGCATTGCCATTGTTAATGCCAGGATAAATAAATTGGATGAGATCTGATGAATCAGGGCCACAAACCATATGCTCAGGTAGGGCAAAAGTATGGTCTAGGGGGAGATCTTTTCCATGACCTACATCCAGGAGCCATTTTGCAAACCGAGTGCTTTGTGGGTCATTTGCATCTACATGCATGTTCTTGGTAAGATGGAGTACTTTAACATGCCTCCACAGGTAAGACTTTTGAATG